>CAXIVR010000470.1:0-14846 GCA_964035755.1 Teleogryllus oceanicus | reverse complement strand
TAAGCTTTCTTAATTAAGAATGTTATCAGCCCTTTTATGATTTACTTTAAAATTTTTAAACCCTGTATCTCCAAACTATTAAAACACGGTAAATTTTTAGGGAATAAAAAATAATCTTTCTAATTGAAATTCAAACTATTTTTTTAAAATTTTTTCATGATTTTAGAAAATTTGGGTTCATATAAAATTTATGAATCCCATTGAATTTAATTAAATTTTCCCATTTGGGGACAAATGTTATCAGACCTTTATACTTTTTTAAATTTAAAAAACAAATTTTCCCCCAAAATATCCCACGACGTGAAACATAAAATAAAATATTCTTTCTAACTAATTCAAATATTTTTTTAAATTTTTTAAAAAAATTTTTGTGATAAAAAAATTTATGAATACCATTGAAAGTTAATTTCCAAGGAAAATTTATGACCTTTTGCTTTTTAAATTCAAAATTTTAAACGGCTGTATCTGCAAAAAGCCCAGTAAAAAATTTTGCGGGAAAAAAAAAAATTCTCTTCTAATTGAATTTCAAACCTTTTTTTTTAATTTTTTGTTTTTAGAAAAATTTATTGATAAAAAAATTATAAAAATTTTAATTTTTTCAATTTCCATTGAGAATGTTATGACCTTTATGCATTAATAAATTCAAAAATCAAAGGGTGTTCTCGAAAAAAAACCCCCCTAGAGGTGAAATTTGAGGAATAAAAAATAATTCTTCACTTTCAAAATTTCAAACCTTTTTTTTTAATTTTTTTCATGATTTTAAAAAAAATTTTAGCCTTCGATATAAAATTATGAATCCCATTTAATCCTTCAATTTTTAACAATGTTATCAGCCCTTTATGTTTTAAATTCTAAAATTTTTAAACGGCTGTTTTCCCCCCAAACTATTACCCAACGAGTGAATTGATGGAATAAAAAAATAATCTTTTCATTCGAACTTCAAACCTATTTTAAATTTTCATGATTTTAGAAAATTTAGTTGATATAAAATTATGAATACCATTGTAATTATAAAATTTCCCCAATTGAAATGTTAAGACCTTATATAAACATTCTAAATTTTTAAACGGCTGTATCTCCAAACTTTTAGCAGGTGAAATTTGCATAAAAAAACAATAATCTTTCTATTCGAAATTTAAAACCTTTTTTTTTTAAATTTTTTTCATTTTTTAGAAAATTTATTGATATAAATTATAAAAATTTAATTTTTAAATTTTCCCAGTTGGGACAATGTTATCAGACCTTTTTGCATATAATAATTCTAAAATCTTTAAACGGCTGTATCTCGCAAACAAAACCCTGAGGGTAAAATTTTGAGGGAATATAACAATAATTCTTCCATTCGAATTTTAAAACCCTTTTTTTTTAAATTTTTTCATGATTTTAAAAAATTTTTACCCTTGATATAAAAATTTGAATCCCAAATCTTTTTAATTTTTTTAGGAGAATTTATCAGCCCTTTTTAAAATTTATACTTCTAAAATTTTTAAACGTTATCCAAACCATCCCCCCAGAGTGAAATTTATGAATAAAACAAAATTTCTACATTCAAATTTCAAACCTAATTTTTTAAATTTTTTTCGATTTTAAAAAAAATTTGTTTGATAAAAAAATTATGAATACCATTGAAATTTGTTTTCAATTTGTTGGGAAAAAATTTATCGCCCTTTTATAGCTTTTTATAATTCTAAAATTTTTTAAAGGCTGTATCCCCCAAACTATAAGCCCTAGAGGTGAAATTTGATGGAAAAAAAAATAATCTTTCATCAATTTTTAAAACCCTATTTTTTTAATTTTCATGTTTTTAAAAAATTTTTATTTTGAAAAAATTTATGTCCATTTAATCCTTTCAATTTCCAGTTAGGACGAATGTTATGACCTTTAAAGCATTTTTAGTTTTAAAAATTTTTAAACGGCTGTTTTCCCCCAAATATTAGCAACGACGGGTGAATTTGCATGGAATAATAACAATAATCTCTTCTAATTCGAATTAAACCTATTTTTTAAATTTTTCATGATTTTAGAAAATTGTCCCTTGATATAAAAAATAAAAAAATTTAAATTTGAAAAATTTTCCCAGTTGGGAAAAGATAGACCTTATAGCATTTTTCTTTTAAAAATTTTTAAACGGGTATTGAAACCAAACCACGACGCTGAAATTTGATGGAAAAATAAAATAATTTTTCTCATTGAATTTTTAAACCAAATTTTTAAATTTTTCTTTATTTTAAAAAATTGACCCTTCGATATAAAAAATTTATAAAACCCATTTAATTGTAATTAAATTTTTAGGGAAAAGTTAAGATTTTATAGCTTTTTTAACATTCAAAATTTTTAAAATGGCTGTATTGCAAACTATGCCCTGACAAATTTTTAAAGGAATAATAAAATTTTCCTTCACATTCAATTTTAAACCTTTTTTTAATTTTTTCATGTTTTTAAAAAAATTTTTAGCCTTCAAAAAAAATTATGAATACCCATTGAACCCCTTAAAATTTTTCCAATTAGAAAATTTACGACCTTTTTTGCTTATAATTCAAAAATTTTAAACGGTTATTGCAAACAAAGCCCTAGACGGGAAACATGGAATAAAACAATAATCTCTTCAATTCAAATTTTAAAACCCTTTTTTTTTAATTTTTTTTCATGATTTTAGAAAATTTACCCTTCGATAAAAATTATAAAACCAAACTCATTAAATTTTCCCAGTGGGAGAATGTTATCAGCCCTTTTATAGCTTTTTATGATTCAAAAATCTTAAACCCTGTATTCCCAAACTTTTACCCAGCGGTAAAATTTTTATGGAATAATAAAAAATCTCTTCAATTTCAACTTTCAAACTATTTTTAAAATTTTTCATGTTTTTAAAAAAATTTACCCTTCGATAAAAAATTATGAATCCCATTGTAACCATTCTTTTTCCAGTAGGAAAATGTTATCAGCCCTTTTAAGGCTTTTTATACTTCTAAATTTTAAACGGCTGTACTAACATGCCCTGAGGGTAAATTTTTGAGGGAAAAAAAAATCTCTTCAAATTTTCAATTTAAAACCTTTTTTTTAATTTTTTTCATTTTTTAAAAAAATTTTTATTCGATATAAATTAAAAATTTTGTAATTGTTTAAATTTTCCAGTTGGGACAATGTTATCAGACCTTATGCATTTATAATTTAAAATTTTAAACTTTATCTAAAAATTTCCCCCCTAAAATGAAATTTGCATGGAATAAAAATAATCTCTTCATTCGAATTTTCCTTATTTTTTAAATTTTTTCATGATTTTAAAAATTTTTGTTGATAAAAAATTATGAATACCATTGTAATCGTTTTCAATTTGTTAGAGAATGTTATAGCCCTTTATAGCATTTTTAAAATTCTAAAATCTTTAAAGGGCTTATTTTAAACTATAAGCCCAAGACGGTAAAAGAGGGAAAAAACAATCTTTCACATTCAAAATTTTAAAACCTATTTTTTTTTTTCTATTTTAAAAAATTTTTTTGATATATATTATGAATACCATTGTAATGATTCTTTTTCCCAGTTGGGACAATGTTATCGCCCTATAGCATTTTAAAAATTTTAAATCTTTAAAGGGCTGTATCTCAAACATAAGCCCTGACGTAAATTTTGATGGAAAAAAAAATAATCTTTTCTACTTCGAATTTAAACCCAAATTTTTAAATTTTTCGATTTTAAAAAATTTTTACCCTTTCATAAAAATTATGATTCCATTTAATTTTAAATTTTCCCAGTTAGGAGAATGTTATAGATTTTATGCATTTTTAAAATTTTTAAAAATCTTAAAGGGTTTATTCCAAACTTTTAGCCAACGACGGTTTGATAATAAAACAAAATCTTTCTAATCAAAATTAAACCCTTTTTTTTTAATTTTTTTCAGTTTTTAAAAAAGTATTTCGATAAAAAATTTATGTCCCATTGTAATTTAATTAATTTCCATTTGGGACAAATGTTACAGCCCTTTAACTTTTTATCTTCAAAACAAAGGCTGTTTTCCGAAACTATGCCCAGACGTGAAATTGAGGAAAAAAAAATTTCTCTTTTTACATCGAATTTAAAACCTTTTTTTTTAATTTTTCATTTTTTTAAAAAAATTTGATTGATAAAAATTAGAAAAATTGAATTTGTAATTCAATTTTCCCGGGTAGAAAAATGTTACAATTTTGCATTTTATAATTCAAAAATTTTAAAACGGCTGATTCGCAAACAAAGCCCAGACTGAAATTTAGGGAAAATAAAAAAACCTTTACTTTCGAACTTAAACCTATTTTTTAAATTTTTCATATTTTAAAAAATTTATTTCGATATAAAAATTATAATACCATTGTAATGATTAAACCAATTGGGACAATTTATCAGACCTTTTTTGCATATAATACATTCTAAAATTTTTAAAGGGTTATTTAAACTTCCCCCCAGAGTAAAATTTTTTGGGAAAAATAACAATAATCTCTTAATTGAATTTTCAAACCTTTTTTTTAATTTTCAGTTTTTAGAAAATTTTCCCTTCGAAAAAAAATTATGAATACCATTGTAATCGTCATTAATTTCATTAGAGAATGACAGACTTTTGCATTTGCATTCTAAAATTTTAAAGGGTGTTTTCCCCAAACATAAGCCCCTACGACGTGAATTTGCATGGAAAAATAACAAAACTTTCTACTTTCGAATTTAAAACCAAATTTTTAAATTTTTCATGATTTTAAAAAAATTTGGATATAAAAATTATGAATCCATTGAAATTTGTAATTAATTTGTTAGGACAAATAATCAACTTTACATTTAAAATTCTAAAATTTAAACGGCTGTATCTGCAAACATGCCTAGAGGAAATTTTCATGGAAAAAAAAATTCTCTTCAAATTAAATTTCAACCTATTTTTAAATTTTTCTGATTTAAAAAATTGAGTTCGAAAAAATGAATACCATTTAATTTAATTTCAATTTGTTAGAACAAATTTATCAGCCCTTTAAAATTTATAATTTTAAAAATTTTAAAATTTATCTCAAAACCATAAGCCCTAGATAAAATTTTGATGAATAAAAAAAACCCCATTCGAATTTTTAAACCTTTTTTTTTAAATTTTTCATGATTTTAAAAAAAATTTTGTTGATAAAAAAATTATGAATACCATTGTAATCGTCATTCATTTATTTAGGAAAAGTTATCGATTTATAGCATTTAAATTCTAAAATTTTAAAGGCTGTATCTCCAAACTTTAAATTACGACGTAAAATTGGGGAAAAATAACAATAATCTCTTCTACATTAACTTTCAAACCTTTTTTTTAAAATTTTTATGATTTTAGAAAAAGCCTTCGATATAAAAATATAATCCCATTCTAATCTATTAATTTGTTGGGACAATGTTATGACCTTTATAATTTTTCATTCAAAATTTTTTAAACGGGGTATTTCGAACCATAACCCCTAGACGTAAAATTTTCATGGAAAAAAAAATAATCTCTTCTATTTTAATTTTAAACCATTTTAAAATTTTTCATTTTTAAAAAATTTAAAACCTTGATAAAAAATTTATGAATCCCATTGAAATGTATTAAACCATAGAAATGAAAAAGACCTTTTTGATTAATACACTAAAATTTTTAAACTGTACCCGCAAACATGCCCAGATGAAATTTAGGAAAAAATCCTTCTAAATTCAATTTTCAAACCTTTTTTTTAATTTTTTCATGATTTTAAAAAATTGACCTCGATAAAAATTATGAATACCATTGTAATTCATTCAATTTCATAGGACAATTTATCAGCCCTTTTATAGCATTTTATCATTCTAAAATCTTTAAAGGGCTGTATCTCGCCCAGGCTACCCCTGAAATTTGATGGAATAATAAAATAATCTCTCTACATTCAATTTTCAACCTTTTTTTTAAATTTTTCATGATTTTAAAAAAATTTTAGCCTTCGATAAAAAATTATAATCCCATTGTAATTATCATTCAATTTCAGTTAGGACAATTTATCAGACCTTTTATACCATTTAATACATTAAAAAATTTTTTAAACGGCTGTATCTCGCAAACCATTAGCCTACGACGCTGAAATTTGCATGGAAAATAACAATCTTTCTACATTGAACTTTCAAACCTATTTTTAAATTTTATCATGATTTTAGAAAAATTGTAGCCTTCGATATAAATATTATGAATACCATTGTAATTGTCATTCAATTTCCAGTTAGGACAAATGTTATCAGACCTTTATAGCATATTATACATTCTAAAATCTTTAAACGGCTGTATCTCGCAAACCATAAGCCCTACGACGCTGAAATTTGCATGATATAAAAATTATGAATACCATTGTAATCGTCATTCAATTTCCAGTTAGGACGAATGTTATCAGACCTTTATAGCATTTTATACATTCTAAAATCTTTAAACGGCTGTATCTCGCAAACCATAAGCCCTACGACGCTGAAATTTGCATGAAAAAATAACAATAATCTCTTCTACATTTGAACTTTCAAACCTAATTTTTTTAATTTTTTCATGAGTTTAGAAAAATTGTAGTCTTCGATAGAAAAATTATGAATACCATTGTAATTTTCATTCAATTTCCAGTTAGGACAAATTTTAAATCAGACCTTTATAGCATATTATACATTCTAAAATCTTTAAACGGCTGTATCTCGCAAACCATGAGTTCTACAACGCTGAAATTTGCATGGAATAATAACAATAATCTCTCCTACATTCGAACTTTCAAACCTAATTTTTTTAAATTTTTTCATGATTTTAGAAAAATTGTAGTCTTCGATAGAAAAATTAAGAATCCATTGTAATCGTCATTCAATTTCCAGTAAGGACGAATGTTATGACCTTTATAGCATTTTTATACATTCTAAAATCTTTAAACGGCTGTATCTCTAAACTATAAGCCCTACGACGGTGAAATTTGCTTGGAATAAATAACAATATTCTCTTCTACATTCGAACTTTCAAACCTATTTTTTTTAAATTTTTTCATGATTTTAGAAAAATTGTAGTCTTCGATAGAAAAATTATGAATACCATTGTAATTTTCATTCAATTTCCAGTTAGGACAAATGTTATCAGACCTTTATAGCATATTATACATTCTAAAATCTTTAAACGGCTGTATCTCAAACCATATTTCCCAAAACGCTGAAATTTGAATGGAATAATAATAATTTCTCCTACATTCGAACTTTCAAACCTAATTTTTTAAATTTTTTCATGATTTTAGAAAAATTGTAGCCTTTGATATAAATATTATAATTACCATTGTAATTGTCATTCAATTTCCAGTAAGGACGATATTTATCGACCTTTATAGCATTTATACATTCAAAATCTTTAAACGGCTGTATCTCGCAAACTATAAGCCCTACTGACTGAAATTGCAGGGAATAATCAATAATCTTTTCTACATTCGAACTTTCAAACCCTTTTTTTTTTTAAATTTTTCATATTTTAGAAAATTGTAGCCTTCGATAAAAATTATAATACCATTGTAATTTATTAAATTTCAGTTAGGACAAATGTTATCAGACCTTTATAGCATATTATACATTCTAAAATCTTTAAACGGCTGTATCTCGCAAACCATAAGCCCTACGACGCTGAAATTTGCATGGAATAATAACAATAATCTCTTCTACATTCGAACTTTCAAACCTATTTTTTTAAATTTTTTCATGATTTTAGAAAAATTGTAGCCTTCGATATAAAAATTATGAATACCATTGTAATCGTAATTTAATTTTCAGTTAGGACAAATGTTATCAGACCTTTATAGCATTTTATACATTCTAAAACCTTTAAACGGCTGTATCTCGCAAACTATAAGCCCTACGACGGTGAAATTTGCATGGAATAATAACAATAATCTCTTCTACATTCGAACTTTCAAACCTATTTTTTTAATTTTTTCATGATTTTAGGAAAGTTTTAGCCTTCGATATAAAAATTATAAATACCATTGTAATCTCATTAAATTTTCCATTTAAGGACAAATTTATCAGACCTTTATAGCATTTTACATTCTAAAATCTTTAAACGGCTGTATCTCGCAAACTATAACCCCTACGACGTGAAATTTGCATGGAATAATAAAAAATTCTCTCTACATTCAAAACTTTCAAACCTTTTTTTTAAATTTTTCATGATTTTAGAAAAATTTGCCTTCAATATAAATATGAATACCATTTTTAATCGTCTTTTAATTTCAGTTAGGACAAATGTTATCAGACCTTTATAGCATTTTATACATTCTAAAATCTTTAAACGGCTTATCTCGAAACTATAAGCCCTACGACGGTGAAATTTGCATGGAATACTAACAATAATCTCTTCTACATTCGAACTTTCAAACCTATTTTTTTTAATTTTTTCATGATTTTAGAAAAATTGTAGCCTTCGATATAAAATTATGAATCCCATTGTAATCGTCATTCAATTTCCATTTAAGGACAGAATTTTTATCAGCCCTTTTATGGCATTTATACATTCTAAAATCTTTAAACGGCTTATCTCGCAAACTATAAAGCCCTACGACGGCGGTAAAAAAAAAAAAAAAAAAAAAACAAAAAAAAAAAAAAAAAAAAAAAAAGAGAGAAAAAAAAAAAAAAAAAAAAAAAAAAAAAAGTGGAAAACAAAAAAAGAAAATAAAAAAAAAAAAAAAAAAAAAAAAAAAAAAAAAGGTAAAAAAAAAAAAAAAAAAAAAAAAAAAAAAAAAAAAAAAAAAAAAAAAAAAAAAAAAAAAAAAAAAAAAAAAAAAAAAAAAAAAAAAAAAAAAAAAAAAAAAAAAAAAAAAAATTTTTCCTTTAAAAATTTTTCAATAATTTTTAAATTTTTTTTAAAATTTTTTTTTTTAAAAAATTTGTCCTTTTAATTTTATTAATTTAGGGAAATTTTTTTTGGAATTTAAAATTTTAAATTTTAAAACAAAAACTAAACCCCAAACCCCCACGCAAATTTATGGAAAATAAAAATTTTTTCCCCCCTTTTTCCCCTTTTTTTTTTTTTTTTTTTTAAGAAAAATTCCTTCGATAAAAATTATAATACCATTGTAATGTCATTAAATTTTCCCAGGACAAATTTTCCCTTTTTCATTTTTTTTAAATGGAAAAACCCTTCCCCTGACGGTGAAATTTTTAAAATAAAATTTTTTTCGAATTTTAAAACCTTTTTTTAATTTTTTTCAGATTTTAGAAAAATTTGCCTTATAAAAAAAATTATGAATACCATTGTAATCCATTCAATTTCCTTTAGGACGAATGTTTCAGATTTTTATAATTTAAAATTTAAAATTTTTAAAAGGGCATTTTAAACCCAAAACCCCTAAATGTTTTGATAATAAAAATTCTCTTCAAACCAATTTTTTAAATTTTTTTTAAATTTTTTCTTTTTAAAAAAATTTGGGGCCCCTTTTAAAATTTAATCCATTTTTTCCATTTTTTCAATTAAAAAATTTATAAAACTAAATTTTAACTTCTAAAATCTTTAAACGGTTTTCTAAAAACAAAACCCCTCCATAAAATTTCAAAAAAATAATTTTCAAATTTTGAATTTAAACCCTTTTTAAATTTTATGTTTAAAAATTTTGCCCATTTTTTATAAAAATTTAATTTTTTTAAATTTCCATTAAAATTTAAGCCTTAAATGCATTTAATAAAATTTAAAATTTTAAATTTTTCCCAAAATTCCTCCCCAAAATTTAAAAAATTTTAAAATTTTTTTTTTTTTTTCCCCTTTTTTAAATTTTTTATATTTTGAAAAATTTTACCTTGAAAATTTATAATTTTTTTTTAAAAACTTCCCCTTCCGTACAATTTTTAAGCTTTCCAAAAAAATTTTTAAAGGCTTTCCCTTATAACCCCAAAAAATTTCGGGAATTAAAAAACTCTTTTTAATTTAAAAATTTTTTTTTAAATTTTCATATTTTAGAAAAATTTTACTTTTTAAAAACATAAATCCCATTTTTTTTAATTTATTGGAAATTTATAGTTTTTAGGATTTTTTAAAAAAATTTTAAAAACCTTTACTGAACCCCTAACCCAATTTTAAATTTCATGAAAAATTTTTTAAATTAAATTTAAACCCTAATTTTTAAATTTTTTTTTTTAAAAAATTGCCTTGATTAAAATTATAAAATTTAAATTTTCTTCAACCTTAGGACAAAGTTATGATTTAA
This sequence comes from Teleogryllus oceanicus, assembly GCA_964035755.1. Lineage (NCBI taxonomy): Eukaryota > Metazoa > Arthropoda > Insecta > Orthoptera > Gryllidae > Teleogryllus > Teleogryllus oceanicus. Next base: position 4,653 of record CAXIVR010000470.1, on the reverse strand, counting down.
ATTTTTAAAATTAAAAACTTTAAACCTTTTTAAAAAACTGAATTTGAAATTTGCTAAAAAAAAATTTTTTTAACATTCAACCCTTTTTTTAAAATTTTTCAGTTTAAAAAAATTTTAACCCTTCAAAAAAATTTAAAACCCGCTTATTTTCATTGGAAATTTTACAACCTTTATGTTTAACATTTTAAAATTTAAAAAGGTTTCAAAAAAACCCCTGGGGTAATTTTTTTGATAAAAATAAAAATAATTTTTTACATTAAATTTACTTTTTTTAATTTTTAAATTTTTAAAAAATTTGTTTTGAAAAAAAAACTTGGAAATTTTTTTTTTTGGGGAAAATTTTTTTTTTCCCTTTTTTTAAATTTTAAATTTAAAAAATTTAGACTGAATTTTAATTGAAAAATTTTTTTTCAAACTTTAAACCTATTTTTTAAATTTTTTTTTTTTTTAAAAAAAAATTGAGCCTTCAAATTAAAATTTGAATTTAATCTCTTCAATTTCCGGGGAAACAATTTTAAATTTTTAATTTTTATTTTTAATTTTTAAAACCTGTTTTAAAACCCCCCGAATGCATTTTTTAAAAATTTTCCTTTAAACATTTAACCCCTTTTTTAAAAATTTTTTTTAAAAAAAAATTTAAGCCTTCGAGAAAAATTTAAAAATTTTTTAAAATTTTTCTTCACCATTGGGGACTTTTATCAATTTTTTTTTTAAATTTAAAATTTTAAAACCTGTTTTTAAAAGGGGCCTGAGCTAAATTTCATGGAAAATAACTAATTTTTACATTAACTTAAACCCTTTTTTTTTTTTTTTTCATGATTTTGAAAAATTGTTTGAAAAAAAATTTATAATCCTTTAATGCTTCAACCATAAATTTATAGATTTAAATTTTAAACTTCTAAAATTTTTAAATGTATTTTTAAAATTTTAAAAAAAAATTTTCAAAATTTTTTTTCATTCAAAATTTAAACCTTTTTAATTTTCATATTTTAAAAAATTTTTAAAAAAAAATTTAAATCCTTTAAATCGTTTCAACCATTAAAATTTTTAATTTTTTTTTACTTCTAAAATTTTAAAACCCTGTATTCCCCATAAGACAGGTAAATTTGCATAAAAATAAAATAATTCTTTAACGCTTTCAAAACCTTTTTTAAATTTTGTTTTGAAAAATTACCTTCGAAAAAATAAACCTTTTTTTTTTAAGGGAAAATTTTAACCTTTAAAAATTTATACTTTAAAAATCTTTAAAGGGTTTATTAAACTTAACCCCTATAATTTAAAATTAACCTTACTTAAAACTTTAACCCATTTTTAAATTTTTTTTGATTTTAAAAAATTTTCTTCAAATTAAAAAAATTTTTTAATTTTTTAAATTTTATTGGGCTTTATAAAATACATTTAATCAAAAAAAAAATTTTTTAAACGGTGTATTATACCATTTTTACACCTAAAATTTAGGAAAATAACAATAACCTCTTTGAATTTAAAATTTTTTAAATTTTTTCTTTTTTAAAAATTTTTATTTAATAAAATTTCTTCAATTTTTGGGAAAAAATGATCGCCTTTATCAATTAACATTTAAATTTTTAAAACCCTTATCTCTAAACCAAAACCCCCTAACGCAAATTGCTGGAAAAATTTAAAAAAAATTTCAATTTCCAAATTTTTTTTTTTTTAAAAAAAATTTAGTTAAAAATTTAAATTTCCATTAATTTTGAATTTCCAATTTAATTTTCCAATTTATAGCCCTTTTACCCTTTTTTATCTTTAAAATTTTGGGGTTACCCCCCAAAATCAAAAATTTAAAAAAAATTTAAAATTTTTCCCAACCTTTTAAATTTTTTAAAATTTTTTAGTTTTAGGGGAAAAAAAAAAATTTTTAAAAAAACCTTTTTTTTAACCTTAAAAATTTTGATTTTTGCTTTTCATTTTTTTCTTTAAACTAACCCCTACGACGTGAAATTTGCAGGGAAAAAAAAAACCCCTTTCATTCGAATTTCAAACCTAATTTTTAAATTTTTCATGTTTTTAAAAAAATTTTACCCTTCGATAAAAAATTATAATACCATTTAATTTTATTCAATTTCCAGTTAGGAAAATTTGTTATCAGATTTTTATAGTATTATACATTCAAAAATCTTTAAACGGCTGTATCTCGAAACCATACCCCCCCCTTGAAATTTGCATGGAATAATAACAATAATCTCTTCTCCCCTTTTTCAAACCTATTTTTAATTTTTTGTTTTTGAAAAATTGGCCTTATATAAAAATTATGAATACCATTTTTTTTTAAATTTCCGTAAGGCTTTTGCCCTTTAAAGTTTTTTAACTTTTAAAAAATTTTTTTAAAAAAAAAATAAACCCACAAATGTTTTAATAATAAAAAATTCTCTAATTCAACTTTAAAATTTTTTTTAAATTTTTTTCTTTTTTGAAAAATTTACCTTGTTTTAATTTTTTAAAAAATTTTAAAATTTAGGGTTTTAAACCTTTTAATTTTTTTTTAAAAATTTTTAAACGGCTTACAAAAACTAAAAAATAAATTTCATGGAAAAATCAAAATTTTTTTTTTTTTAAAATTTTTTTTAAATTTTTTTTTTAAAAAATTGACCTTGAAAAAAATTAAAAATTTTTTTCCCATTTAACCTTTGGGAAAAATTTATAAACCAAAAATTTTTAACTTCTAAATTTTAAAGGGTTTTATTCAAAAATAACCTCACAAAAATTTTGGGGTTTTTTAAATTTTTTTAAAATTTAAAAACCTTTTTTAAATTTTTATTTTTTAAAAATTTTCTTAAAAAAACCCAATTTGTTTTTAAATTTAAAAATTTTTAAAGGTTTTCAACCTTAATAGCTTTAATTTAAAAAAAAAAATTTTTTAAACCTTTCTCGAAACCTTTAACATTTTAAATTTTAAAAAAAAAATTTCTCATTAAAAAAATTTTTTTTAAAAATTTTTTATTAAAAAGTTTAGCCTTTATAAATTTTTCCCATTTAAAATTTTTAACCTTGGACAAATTTATAGCCTTTTAGAATTTTTCTTTTAAAATTTTTAAAAAGGCGAATTTGGAAAACCCAAAAAACCGGTTGAAAATTTTTAAATAATTTTTACTTAACTTTAAAAAATTTTTTAAATTTTTTTGTTTTGAAAAATTTTAGTTTTAAAAATTTAAATTCCTTTAAAAAAAAATTTAATTTCTTCTAATTAAACCCTTTAAACTATTTAATTTAAAATTTTAAAGGGCTGTATAAAATGTCCTGTTTTTTGTTTTTTTAAAAACAAAATTTTCACTTCCCCCAAAACCCTTTTTTTTTAAATTTTTGTTTTTAAAAATTTCCTTTCAAAAATTTTGAAAATTTAATTTCTTCAATTTTCCATTAACAAATTTTTTTTTTTTAGAATTTTACTTCAAAAATTTTAAAATTTGTTTAAAAAAACCCCAATTGAAATTTTGGGAAAAAGAAAAAATCCTTCTAATTAATTTTTAAAACAAACCTATTTTTTAAATTTTTCTGATATTAGAAAATTTATAGCCTTCGATGGAAAAAGTATGATTACCATTGTAATCGTCATTGAATTTCCATTTTGGACGAATATATTCAGACGTTTACTGCATTTTATACATTCTGAAAACTTTAAACGGCTGTATCTCCTAAACTATTAGCCCTTCGACGCTGAAATTTGCATGGAATAATAACAATAATCTCTTCTACATTCGAACTTTCAAACCTATTTTTTAAATTTTTTCATGATTTTAGAAAAATTGTAGCCTTCGATATAAATATTATGAATACCATTGTAATTGTCATTCAATTTCCAGTTAGGACGAATGTTATCAGACCTTTATAACACTTTATACATTCTAAAATCTTTAAACTGCTGTATCTCTTAAACTATTAGCCTTACGACGGTGAAATTTGCATGCAATAATAACAATAATCTCTTCTACATTGGAACTTTCAAACCTATTTTTTTTAAATTTTTTCATGATTTTAGAAAAATTGTAGCCTTCGATATAAAAATTATGAATACCATTTTAATCGTCATTCAATTTCCAGTTAGGACGAATGTTATCAGACCTTATAGCATTTTATACATTCTAAAATCTCTAAACGCTGTATCTCCCAAACTATAAGCCCTACGATGGTGAAATTTGCATGCAATAATAACAATAATCTCTTCTACATTCGAACTTTTCAAACCCATTTTTTAAATTTTTTCATGATTTTAGAAAAATTGTAGCCTTCGATATAAAAATTATGAATACCATTGTAATCGTCATTCATTTTCCAGTTAGGACGAATGTTATCAGACCTTTATAGCATTTTACATTCTAAAATCTTTAAACGGCTGTATCTCTGAAACCATAAGCCCTACGACGCTGAAATTTGCATGGAAAAATAACAATAATCTCTTCTACATTCGAACTTTCAAACCTATTTTTTTAAATTTTTTCATGATTTTAGAAAAATTGTAGCCTTCGATATAAAAATTATGAATACCATTGTAATCGTCATTCAATTTCCAGTTAGGACGAATGTTATCAGACCTTTATAGCATTTAATACATTCTAAAATCTTTAAACGGCTGTATCTCGCAAACCATAAGCCCTACGACGGAATTCGGGAAAATAACAATAATCTCTTTCATTG
>CAXIVR010000469.1:0-35612 GCA_964035755.1 Teleogryllus oceanicus | reverse complement strand
TTTGGGCCGACGTCACTTTTTGACCGACGCCCTTTTGACCGACGTAACATTTTGACCGACGTCACTTTTGACCGACGTCACATTTTGACCGACGTCACATTTTGACCGACGTCACTTTTTGACCGACGTCACTTTTTAACCGACGTCACTTTTTGACCGTCGTCACATTTTGACCGACGTCACTTTTTGACCGACGTCACTTTTGAGAATAAATAAAACAATGAAAGATAAAAAAAACACACTGTTATTCTCTCCTCTCACCAGATCGGAAACACCCGAAACATAAGATGAACTGCCTTCAGTACAAAAAACCGAAACACAAGAAGCACTAGTACCACACTTTTAGAGCTCATCACCCTGTATTACACTTTTAAAAAATCAAACACAGAATTCACATTGCTTATCTATCAAGCCACCACAACACAGACACGACTATTTTTGGGAATGAACCAGACAAACACCAACACCAGAATTCTACAAGCACACAAAAACATAAATTTCCCATCACAACAGAAAGAATAATTATTTTTCAAAGCAATTACACTACCCTGCCTGCGTTTCACTTTTTCCCGAATCTTTGCCATCCCATTAAAATAAATAATGACATACGCCCCTTCTTGGAAACTACGGAAACGTTCGCGTAACAATCACGAAGCGACAATGCTAGCAGTGGCGGACACGGCCGTGTAGACGGACCGTCGTGTAACGAACTTCTTCAAGTAGTTGCCATGACGTTCGTATGTGTCGCGTAGTCGCATACGGAAAGCGTATTATTTCTTTGCCATTCAGTTAGACATTCCATGCATATGCTTCGTAGGAAATTAATTATTATTTATATTTGCTTACCAATTCTTGTGCTATCACATGGTAACCTGCACTTTCATACCTAGCTTTCCGCCTCGCCACGATTGCCTAACCTACGTAATATTCACACTTCAAAAGCTCACTGATTTTCATAACCTAGCTTTCCTGCTGCACTATACGAATGAGGCGTAATATCGCAATTGCACTATTATTCACATTTTTTTACAGATGCATTAAATTATACCGAGCATGGCAGGCGACTCGGCGGCGGCTCTGCTATCAGTCGGAATATTACGAGTGCGAAACATTCGTTTTCTTTACATTTCGTTTCAAAGATCCGATACCAATTCTTGTAAACTATCACATGATAACCTGCACTTTCATAACCTAGCTTTCTCGCCTCGCCAGATTGCCCTAACCTACGTAATATTCACACTTCTAAAAGCTCACTGATGTTTATAACCTAGCTTTCCTGCTGCACTATACGCATGAGGCGTAATATCTGTCAAATAGCACTATTATTCACATTCTTACAGATGCATTAAATTATACCTGGAGCACTGGAGGGGACTCGGCGGCGGCGGCTGCTGCTGCGAAATAACATTTAAGGGACAAGATGAGTTTTTAGGGTTTCTTTTTAAACTTTATTTCCTTCTTTTTTCGGCTGCGACTGAAAGGCATTTGCTCGATGACACTGACTCGTCATGCTTGCTTACTCGGCAGCGGCTACAGATGAGCTGCAAAAAGCACATGTGATACACAAAGAACATTCTCACCCAAATTTTTCAAATACAAACCCCCTTTCGGTATAACTAGTGGAAAGAATCACCCAACCCCAGCTCACGTAACCTAACCTAACCTAACCTCAGCACAGCTAACCTAACCTGCACTACAAAGTAAATCAGAATCATCAGAACACGAAAGAAACGGCATTTCCTATCACACGAATACACTGCTCACAAACCCAACACCACTCACGACACTTGTTTGGGAAACTTAAATTAGAAAATTATCAGAAAACCTAAGATGAATTTGCTCAAGTAACAACACATCACACAACAATACATCCCTTTACGAGCCTTACTAGATCACGGATTACACGTTTTCACCAAAGCACTTTCACTGCACTTCCTAACTGAATTTCACTTCAAAAAAAAAAAAAAAAAAAAAAAAACCCACCTACATCACAGAAACATTTTCCTGTCTGCATTACTCTTTTTTCCTTCGCAGAAACTTAAGAAATTCTTAAAATATATATAATTTCGAGGGCTTCTCACACTACACTGCACACGAAACTATGAGAATAAATAAAACAATGAAAGATAAAAAAACACACTGTTATCTCTCCTCTCACCAGATCGCAAACACCCGAAACATAAGATGAAATGCCTTCAGTATATAAACCTAAACACAAGAAGCACTAGAACTGCACTTTAGAGCTCTTCACCACTGTTTTACACTGTTAAAAATCAAAAACAGAATTCACATTGCTTATCTATCAAGCCACCACAACACAGCACACGACTATTTTTTAGAATGAACCACGACAAACACCAACACCAGAATTCTCACAAGCACACGAAAACATACATTTCCCATCACAACAGTAAAGAACAATTATTCTCTAAAGCAATTACACTTCCCTGCCTGCGTTTCACTGTGTTTCCGAATCTTTGCCATCCCAATAATAATAGATAATGACATACGCCCCCTTCTTGGAAACTACGGAAACGTTCGCGTAACAATCACGAAGCGACAATGCTAGTGATAGCACGAGAGCTCCGATCAAAACATTGAAAGTTTTACACTCAAGATAAAACGTCAAAATTAACTTTCAATCAATTGAAGATTTTAGAAAATATAAATCATTTTGTGATACAAACAATATTCAATATTACTTTATCGTGACCTACTATTAAAACAATCACAGTTTTATTCAGAAATATACCTATACTTACTCAAATGAAAGTATTTTCAATGAATTATTGAAACTTAACTATCCAGTGCAAAGGTATACAGATTATTTAACAAACAACGTGAACCTATAGAAATTTGCTCAATAGAACTTACTACAAGTCCAGAAGCTTCTAAAATCTTCAAATTAGAAAAAATTTTCCATAGTGTCATAAAAGTTCAAGCAAAAGTATCAAATAACCAACCGATTCAATGTAAGAGATGCCAAAAATTCAATCATACACAAGCCAATTGTAGATTAATCCCAGTTGTGTAAGGTGTACTGAAAACCACCATTATTCGAACTGTCCTCTTCCAAAATCAACCCTCCTATTTGTTGTAATTGCCTCGAAATCACACTGCTAATTACAAAGGTTGTCCAGTATATAAAGATTTACTGAAACCAAATCAAACTAATAATTCAAATTCTCATATGTTAATAAATCAAAATTTGAATTTTGTTCCTCCAAAATTAAATGCACAAAATTTTCCAGACTTGCCGCAAACTCAAATCTTTCAACGTAACAATCCTATTCAAAAAATTCCTTCAAATTCAAATACTCCTACACCTCCAATTTATAATCACAAATCACACAAATTCTCTTATTCTGATATATTAAAACAAAATCCTTCTACTTCAAAATACACCGATTTAATTTCCAGCATAATTCAACAAATTATTTCTACACTTATCCCACAAATTCAAACTTTATTACAAAAGTCCCACTTTTAAATGGCCATTAGTAAAACAGAAATCTAAATAAACACTACTAAACTGGAACTCTAATGGACTAAAACGACAACAAAATATTTTTAATCACTTTCTATCATACCATAATATTGACATAGCATGTATTTCTGAGACTCATCTAACCCCTAAAGAAAAGATGTATTTAAAGGTTATAAAATTTATAGAAATGATAGAATCTCTGATCATGCTTCTGGGAGTAGCAAATAATTAAGAATTCTATTGTTCATCAACAAACAATTTTTCCTACATCTGACATTTTAGAATGTATAGCAGTAGAAATTAACATAAATAATACCTGTTTACTCTTTATATTCCATTTATAGAATGCATTCTATGCTCCCTTTGAACCAACCTATTACTCTAATCACAACAACATAATACCAGATATTTTAGATATAATAATTACAAAAAACGTCAATTTACAATTCTTTCAATCTCCACTTCCTGAATTAGATTCTGACCATCTCCCTGTTAAAATATGTTTTAATTCTTCAATATTAAAAGATAATTATCCTCTTCATAACATGCGAATAAACTGGAATACATATCGCTCATATATAGAATCAAATTTTAACTTCCAAAAACTTAGATAATACTCAAAAATTGATGTAGAAATCGAAACGTTTACTAAAATAATTTAGATGCATATAAATATTCTAGTACATACATTAAACCGTACATACATACTGATCTCTCCCTATAAATATCTTAAATCTTATCAAATCCAAACATAACCTAAGACGCTTCTGGCAACAATCTCGTTGCCCTGACATTAAAAGAAAATAAACAAGTTATCACGCATTATCAAATTACGTATAGACCAATATGAATTAGACAAATTTCAAAATTACATTGCACAAATACATCCTAATAGCAGACACAATGGTCAACAATTAAAAATTAACAAAATCTTATTCCCCATACCAATGACATGGACCATAGACATGGAACCATATACCATTGACATGGAACACAGAGGAGCTAGAAACGCCTTCGACTATACGCCTAAAGAAACATGGAATCATTATGACGCAATAATTGCAACAGAAACCTTTCTGCTCAAACCATATGAAATTACTGGTTTTTATGGTCTACACTCTACGCAGCCCCAACAGAGGCAGACCAGAAGGAGGAGTTTCAGCTTTCTGAAACCAAAAATGGGAGACATAATGGAGTTTACAAAGAGCATAATTTGATTATTACGAGAAGCAAAAATTACTATAATGGTTATATATTCCACCACAGAGTTCAACTGAAGACGCGATAGAGACTATACTAAACGCAATACCCAGGACCACGGAAAAAGAAAAGGATTCTGACGGGAGCCCTTAACTGTAGGATTGATAAACCCAAAAAAAAAACAACACTAGTATTGGACACACTCAGAGAAGAAGGTTTTACCCCTAGTGAACAAGAAAGACATGAAGACGTACTTTCATACAACGGATCAAGTACCATAGATCTGGTCTTCTATAAAGGAAAAGAAATAAAGATACAGGAACAGAAAGTACTATGGTCAATACCGGCAACACCAATAAGAAAACACGTACCGGTAGAGACAACTTTCAGCCTACCAAAGACGCAACCACATGAAGAAAACAAAACCGTGCAATATATCCAGAAAATCGACCCAAATGTCATTAAGGTAAATTTGATAAATGAGGCGAAGAAGAGAATATCAGAAGGTCAATAAATGAAGCAATGGTCATGATAGAGAACAATGAAATGCCACTATCCAGAAAAAACCAAAGAAAATCGCAGCCGTGGTTCAACAATGAATGCTAAAACTTAGGAAGGTAACGCCAAGTGTTACACAAAGTCAGGACACAAGGAAACGAAGATGATCTGAAGGAGTACGCAAAAAGGGAAAGAATATAAACATTCATCAAACAACGGAAAACAGTTTTCATAGAATTGGAAAGTAAGAAACTGGAAGGCAAAATCAGACCCATTTGGGGCCCTTTAAAGAGGCAGGAAGCACAAAATACAAGCACAAGAGATACCTTGACTGTATGGGAAAAACATTTCAAAGAAACCTTAAACAGAGATAATAAATTTTAGCTTATGATCTAAAAAATTCTATGACAAGTTGCAAAGACGATCACCAATAACTGGGAAGAAATACAAAAGTCGTAAAAATGACAAAAACGGGAAAGCGGCGGGCCCCTGACAATATCTATAATGAGCACATTAAGACTCGCTAGAGTCTTAAAACCGTTTTTGAAAGAGTCTTCAACAAAGTTCTAACCACAAGAGAAATACCTGACGGATGGAAAAATGCGAAAATAAAATTTTGTTTAAAGGTAAAGAACAAACAACCCCGGACCCCATACAGAGGTGCTCTAGAAAACAACATATTTAAATTTTTCCCAGAGAATTATAACACTAAGGCTAGAAAAGGAAAGAAACCCACATACCTGACTGCCAATCGGTTTTCGAGAGGAGAAGCACACAACAGGCAGTTCAATGCCTGATGAATGAAATAGAGACAGCACTAACCAAACCGAAGGGAAAATATTACGCAGTCTTTTAGACTACAGAAAGCTTTCGACAGGATAAATGAGCGATACTCATTAGAAAATTGGAAGACTTACGGGGGATACACCAACTGGTCGTAGTAATAAGAAACATATTGAGTTTCAACATGATTGAAATCGAAGAGGAATCACAAAACAAGTCCCATCAACAGATAAATGGGTACTCCAAGGGTCCCATTAGCCCTATGCTCTTCAAATCATGACCTCAGACATCACAAACATCTTAAGCAGTCGTTGGGGACAGTATTATCATGTATGCAGATGACATGGTTTTTCAAGCAGGAACAAGCAGATCTGCAAAATACCTGATGAAATTAGAGAAATGGGCCGATGAAAATCACCTTGACATTAAGGGGAAAAAAAGTACAAATGATTTTGAAAAGGAGGAAGACTCGCCAGACGATACTAACCCTGAAAAATGAAGCCCTTCTAGGTAGTACCTAAATTTAAATACCTTGGCATGACACTACAAACGACGGCAAAATCCTTGCGAGCACATTCAAGATAAAACAGCAGCCGCTACAAAGCGATACTTAGCTTAAAAAAATCACGAAATTGTCTCTAACTACAGCAAAAAACCCTATTTGAAACAACAATTCACCTATTGTCACGTATGGAATATGTAGATCTGGGACAACCTACAAGTATGACCGAAAGAATTGAAACAGTAAAAGCTCGATTCCTAAAAGCTGTACTAGGATTGGAAAAAAAGCACCTCCAGACTAGCATACGTGCTGGCAAGGAGACTTTCTTCATTGAAGACCTTAGGCTACAATTCCTGTTACCACATACGGATGCGGTCAAAAAGCTGCCAAAGACAGAAGAAAACAATATCAAATCATGACATTCTACTCTCAGGTGAATGATGAACAGGAACTGGGGAAAAAACAAATCAGGAACAAAGACATTTAGTAACTCGTTTTTGGGTACATGGTTTCCCCCATAAAGTGTGCAAGACAAAGAATTTCCACAGCCCTGGAGAAAAATTTTGTCTGTGAACTATGTGACAAAAATGTGAACGATACCACTTAGAAATCTGTACAAAAAACAGCAAACTCTGAGTCATTATGGCAAAGAGAAATGAACATTCAATGCCCACTCGGCGAACCTTCTTTCTTTATTTATTATTCTATACCAATATTAAATAACGGCACTATATTCCTATACTGATTTTCAAAAACAAATTTAATTTCAAATCACTTAGAAAAGTCTTTTACCCCCTAACCCTATTATAGATCAAATATTTAATAACGAAGTTGAATCCTTCATCTCTTCTCCACTTTATTCAGTCCCCTCAAAAATAAAATTTATTTCTCCTGTAGAAGTTCAAAAAATAACAAGAAAATTGAATATTCACAAAACATCAGGCTATGATTCTATTACAAACAAAATGATAAAGAACTTCATTTACAAATTTTATCGAAGCTAACAAATATATTCAATTCAATGCTTCGTATTTCTTATTTTCCAAATCATGGAAATTAGCCTACGTTATCCCCATATGTAAACCAGGCAAGGATCCTCATCTTCCCTTAAACTACAGACCTATTAGTCTCTTATCTTCATTATCAAAAATTTTGAAAACTATTTACACTCTCGTCTTTATCCTACATTAACTTAATACAAGCCATTCCAAATTACCAATTTGGTTTTCGTTCTCATTATTCGACTTCTCACCAATTACTACGTGTTTCTGAATTAATAGCCCAAAACTTTCATCAAAAGAAACATACAATTGGAATTTTCCTGGATATTGCCCAAGCATTTGACAAAGTTTGGCATTCAGGATTATTGTATAAATTACATTCAATAGGAATTCTATATATTTATTCAAAATAATAAAAGCTATTTATATAATCGTATTTTTGTGTCAAAATTAACACATCTTATTCAACTTCTCGTCGCATCTTCTCAGGATTCCCTCGGGATCGATTTCTCTCCTTACTTTTCAATATATATATGCAGATATTCCACCCCTTCCTTTTACCACCATAGCGCTGTATGCCGATGACACTGCACTTTTTCGTATCACAAAATTTACAAAATGCCGAAACACTCTTCAAAATTCTTTAAATTTATATATTAAATGGACTCAACAATGGAGAATAATGATTAATCCATCTAAAACACAAACACAAATTTTCACGCTTTGCAGACCTACTAATCCCCCAGATCTCAAAATAAATAATATACATATACCCTGGATAGAAAACCATATTCAATTAAATATTTAGGACTCTACTTGATCGTCGATTAACTTGGAAAACACATATTCAAAATATTGCAAATAAAACTTACCAAAAATATCAAAATTATACCCATTAACTAATAAATTTTCAAAATTACAAATAGATTGTGGTATATCAATATTCAAGGCAATAATAAGACCATCACTTACATATGCTTGCCCAATTTGGTGTAATGCATCTGCGTCAAACATGAAGAAAATACAAACTATACGAAATAAATTTTTGGAGAATTTAAAGGCTGAATGGTTTATCTCCAATAAACAAATACACAAGAATTACAAATAGAACAAATTAAAACATTCATCACTAACCAATCTTCCAAATTCTTCAACTCTTTAAAGATTATCCTGTTCATCAACATTTCGATCTGGGGAAAAAAATTTTCACTTTAAACGAATTGTTCCCTTCCCAAAGATATTTTTCACCCCCCATAGATATTTGTCTAATTTATTACTCAATAACACCTTCTCTTAAAACTCTAAATTTATTACAAAAATTAATGAATAGTTATTAAAATCAAATCTTAATTAGTAAGTACTATTAAAATAAAATCATAATTATCTTAAATTATGATTCTAATTTCTGGCATCTCCCAAAAAAAATTATGTATACATTTAATTCATCATCCTGAAAATTTGTAAAATTGAACAGGGAAAAAAATATATTAAAAAAAAAAAAAGATAAAACGACACGACGATCAGCTGTTTACGTGGTATACAGACGAAGGAATTCACCGACCACATATGATGACGTAACATTGCTATATCACGAAAACACCTTCACTGCACACTTTCTATGCCCGAAACTCACTTTAAAACAAACCACGAATACTAGATTTCACATACAACAAGACAAGAAGACGAATTCCATTGTAACAAGAAGACGAATTCCATCACACTCAAGATAAAACGTCACAGGACGATCAGCTGTTCACGAGGTACAAAGACGAAGTAATTCACGAACACATGAAGACGTAACATTGCTATATCACGAAAACACCTTCACAGCACATTTTCTACGCCCAAAACTCACTTTAAAACTATACACGAATACTAGTTTTCACATAACAAGAAGCGAATGCCATCACACGCATGTCCACACACGAAACGAACACATGTCGGCCGCAGGTGGTGCAAACATTACGAGCGATACATTGCTATGATTTTGCGAGACGAACAGAAACGAGTATTTACACTGCCACTGCGCTCTTTCTGCCTTTAAAAGCAATTCACTCTACTTTTGTAAAAAAAGACTACATTCCGCTCGTCCTTGGATTAGAAACTTGGTATCAGGGCGACCTTTTTGCGTTAGGTTGCACATTCTGATATCGACATTCATATGTTTCTTTCTCAGCGCCAACGCATCCCGCCCATCCCCCACCACACGGTCACGCGTCGTTATTCACGCTGCCAATGTTGGTGTAAAACCCTTGTCCTTCGCGACGGCAAATAATGAAAAGAACAATAAACGTATGCGTAAAGTGCTTCTTTCGAAATCTTTTCCGGTTTCACCTAGGTCTTTGATTCATTAAGAAGGAGATTATTAACGAGGTGAAGGTGATTATTACTGAATCTCGTGTTGGCACCAGTGCCAAGAGCAGAGAAAGGAACATACTGCGTCGGCCAAAGAAGAGATGTTTGTGCGGTAGAGCAGCGAAAGCGAGAGCACGATTTTCGGAGGAAATAAACCAAAATCCGAGTTTCGATATATCCGCCGCGTGAGTCGGAGAGCGGTCGTGAAGACCCGCGTTGCTGTTTTGGGTTGTACGGTGTGGGTTTGGGTCCAATGGCTTTTGGCGAGTTCGATATTTTTCGAACGCGGCAGGACGGACTTAAAAAAAACAAAAAAGCGGTGATGATGAAGAAGAAGAAGAAATGCCCCCCTTTTCCCGTTTCGTGAACAGAAGACGAAACATTCCCCTTTCTGCTCACAGCGTGAGTGAGATGTACACGTAACAATTCGTACTCACTCAAACGCCAGCCGTTTCACAGCTTCGGTCTCGGATTCGCGTGACAAAATACGGATTTCCTATCGATACGAATCATTCGTTTTCTTTACATTTCGTTTCAAGGATTACCATTCTTGAAACTATCACATGAGAACCTGCACTTTCATAACCTAGCTTTCTCACCTCGCCTCGATTGCCTAACCTACATAATATTCACCTCAAAAGCTCACTGATTTTCATAACCTAGCTTTCTGCACTATACGCATGAGGCGTAATATCTGGCAATTAGCACTGTTATTTACATTCTTACAGATGCATTAAATTATCCTGGAGCACTGGCAGGCGACTCGGCGAGCTCTGCTATCAGTCGGATTCTTACGAGTGCGAATCATTCGTTTTCTTTACATTTCGTTTCAAAGATTACCAATTCTTGTAAGCTATCACATGAGTAACCTGCACTTTCATAACCTAGCTTTCTCGCCTCGCCACGATTGCCTAACCTACGTAATATTCACACTCAAAAGCTCACTGATTTTCATAACCTAAGCTTTCCTGCTGCACTATACGCATGAGGCGTAATATCTGGCAATTAGCACTATTATTCACATTCTACAGATGCATTAATTATACCTGGAGCACTGGCAGGCGACTCGGCGGCGGCTGCTGCTGCTGCGAAAATACATACATGTAAGGGGAAAAGGATGACTTTTTAGGGTTTCTTTTAATCTTTATTTCCTTTTTTTTTTTCGGCTGCGACTGAAGTGCATTTGCTTGATGACACCGACTCGTCACTGCTTGCTTAGTCGGCAGCGGCTACAGATGAGCTGCAAAAAGCACATGTGATACACAAAAACATTCTCACTAATTTGCAAATACAACCCCTTTCGGTATAGCTAGTGGAAAGAATCACCCAACCCAGCTCACTTAACCTAACCTAACCTAAGCACAGCTAACCTAACCTGCACTACAAAGTAAATCAGAATCATCAGAACACGATAGAAACGGCATTTCCCTGAGGCAAGCTATCACACGAATGCACTGCTCACAAACTCAACACCACTCACGACTCTTGTTTGGGAAACATAAAACTCTTGTTTATTCGAAAACCTAAGATGAAATTGCTCAAGTTAACAACACATCACACAACAAAACATCCCCTTACGAGCCTTACTAGATCACGGATTACACACGTTTTCACTACAGCACTTTCACTGCACTTCCTAACTGAATTTCACTTCAAAAAAAAAAAAAAAAAAACCACCTACATCACAGAAACACTTTCCTGTCTGCATTACACTTTTTTCCTTCGCACAAACTTAAGAAATTTTTAAAATATATATAATTTCGAGGGCTTCTCACTACACTGCACTCACACACACTTTCATTGCCCTTCCTATCTTATTTTCTCTTTCAAAAAAAAAAAAAAAAAACATTGTTAAAAAAAAGGCACAATCCTAAGAAATTTTATAATGTATATAATTTCAGGGCTTCTACACTACACTGCAACAGAAACTTTTGAGAATAAATAAAACAATGAAAGATAAAAAAAACACACTGTTATTCTCTCCTCTCACCAGATCGGAAACACCCCGAAACATAAGATGAACTGCCTTCAGTACATAAAACCGAAACACAAGAAGCACTAGTACCACACTTTTAGAGCTCATCACCACTGTATTACACTGTTAAAATCAAACACAGAATTCACATTCCTTATCTATCAAGCCACCACAACACAGCACACGACTATTTTTTAGAATGAACCACGACAAACACCAACACCAGAATTCTCACAAGCACACGAAAACATACATTTCCCATCACAACAGAAAAGAATAATTATTCTCTAAAGCAATTACACTACCCTGCCTGCGTTTCACTGTTTCCGAATCTTTGCCATCCCATTAATAATAAATAATGACATACGCCCCCTTCTTGGAAACTACGGAAACGTTCGCGTAACAATCACGAAGCGACAATGCTAGCAGTGGGCGGACACGGCCGTGTAGACGGACCGTCGTGTAACGAACTTCTTCCAAGTAGTTGCCATGACGTTCGTATGTGTCGCGGTAGTCGCATACGGAAAGCGTATTACTCTTTGCCATTCAGTTAGACATTCCATGCATATGCTTCGTAGGAAATTAATTATTATTTATATATTGCTTACCAATTCTTGTAAGCTATCACATGAGTAACCTGCACTTTCATAACCTAGCTTTCTCGCCTCGCCACGATTGCCCTAACCTACGTAATATTCACACTTCAAAAAGCTCACTGATTTTCATAACCTAGCTTTCCTGCTGCACTATACGAATGAGGCGAATATCTGGCAATTAGCACTATTATTCACATTCTTACAGATGCATTAAATTATACCTGGAGCACTGGGGCCACGATTGCCCTAACCTACGTAATATTCACACTTCTAGCTTTCGTTTCAAAGATCCGATACCAATTCTTGAAAAAGCACATGTGATACACAAAAAAACATTCTCACTAATTTTGCAAATACGAACCCCTTTCGGTATAACTAGTGGGAAAGAATCACCCAACCCCAGCTCACTTAACCTAACCTAACCTAAGCACAAAAACTAACCTAACCTGCACTACAAAGTAAATCAGAATCATCAGAACACGATAGAAACGGCATTTCCCTGAGGCAAGCTATCACACGAATGCACTGCTCACAAACTCAACACCACTCACGACTCTTGTTTGGGAAACATAAATTAGAAAAATATTCGAAAACCTAAGATGAAATTGCTCAAGTTAACAACACATCACACAACAAAACATCCCCTTTACGGCCTTACTAGATCACGGATTACACACTTTTCCACTACAGCACTTTCACTGCACTTCCTAACTGAATTTCACTTCAAAAAAAAAAAAAAAAACCGCCTACATCACAGAAACACTTTCCTGTCTGCATTACACTTTTTTCCTTCGCACAAACTTAGAAATTTTTAAAATATATATAATTTCGGGGCTTCTACACTACACTGCACTCACACACACTTTCATTGCACTTCCTATCTGATTTTCTCTTCAAAAAAAAAAAAAAAAAAAAAAAAAAACATTGTTAAAAAAAGGCACAATCCTAAGAAATTCTTATAATGTATATAATTTCGAGGGCTTCCACTTCACTGCACACGAAACTTTTGAGAATAAATAAAACAATGAAAAATAAAAAACACACTGTTATTCTCTCCTCTCACCAGATCGGAAACACCGAAACATAAGATGAACTGCCTTCAGTACATAAACCGAAACACAAGAAGCACTAGTACCACACTTTTAGAGCTCATCACCATGTATTACACTGTTAAAATCAAACACAAATTCACATTGCTTATCTATCAAGCCACCACAACACAGCCCCGACTATTTTTTAGAATGAACCACGACAAACACCAACACCAGAATTCTCACAAGCACACGAAAACATACATTTCCCATCACAACAGAAAAGAATAATTATTCTCTAAAGCAATTACACTACCCTGCCTGCGTTTCACTGTTTCCGAATCTTTGCCATCCCATTAATAATAAATAATGACATACGCCCCCTTCTTGGAAACTACGGAAACGTTCGCGTAACAATCACGAAGCGACAATGCTAGCAGTGGGCGGACACGGCCGTGTAGACGGACTGTCGTGTAACGAACTTCTTCCAAGTAGTTGCCATGACGTTCGTATGTGTTTGTAAATGTACGAAAGCGTATTACTTTTTGCCATTCAGTTAGACATTCATGCATATGCTTGTAGGAAATTAATTATTATTTATATATTGCTTACCAATTCTGTGTTATCAATGAGTAACTCCACTTTCATAACCTAGCTTTCGCCTCGCCACGATTGCCCTAACCTACGCATTATCTACACTTCAAAAGCCTACTGATTTTCATAACCTAGCTTTCCTGCTGCACTATACGAATGAGGCGTAATATCTGCAATTAGCACTATTATTCAGCATTCTTACAGATGCATTAAATTATACCTGGAGCACTGGCAGGCGACCATGGCGGCTCTGCTATCAGTCGGAATATTATGCGAATCATTCGTTTTCTTTACACTTGCTCAAAGATCCGATACCAATTCTGAAAAGCATACATGTGACACAAAAAAACATTCCTACTAATTTTGCAAATACGAACCCTTTCGGTATAACTAGTGGAAAGAATCACCCAACCCCAGCCTCACTTAACCTAACCTAACCTAAGC
This sequence comes from Teleogryllus oceanicus, assembly GCA_964035755.1. Classification (NCBI taxonomy): domain Eukaryota; kingdom Metazoa; phylum Arthropoda; class Insecta; order Orthoptera; family Gryllidae; genus Teleogryllus; species Teleogryllus oceanicus. The sequence goes on along the minus strand of CAXIVR010000469.1, from coordinate 21,146 downwards.
ACAGCTAACCTAACCTGCACTCATAAAGTAAATCAGAACCATCAGAACACGATAGAAACGGCATTTCCTGAGGCAAGCTTATCACACGAATGCACTGGCTCACAAACTCAACACCACTCACGACTCTTGTTTGGGAAACATAAATTAGAAAAATATTCGAAAACCTAAGATGAAATTGCCTGCCAACAACACATCACACAACAAAACATCCCTTTACGAGCCTTACTTAGATCACGGATTACACGTTTTCACTACAGCACTTCACCGCACTTCCTAACTGAATTTCACTAAAAAAAAAAAAAAAAACCCACCCACATCATGCAAATACTTTCCTGTCTGCATTACACTTTTTCCTCTTCTGCACAAACTTAAGAAATTTTTTAAAATATATATAATTTCGGAGGGCTTCACTACACTGCACACTCACACACACACTTTCATTGCACTTCCTATCTGATTTTCTTCAAAAAAAAAAAACATTGTTAAAAAGGCACAATCCTAAGAAATTCTCTTATAATGTATATAATTTCGAGGGCCACACTACACTGCACACGAAACTTTTGAGAATAAATAAACAATGAAAGATAAAAAACACACTGTTATTCTCTCCTCTCACCAGATCGGAACACCCTGAAACATAAGATGAACTGCCTTCAGTACATAAACCGAAACACAAGAAGCACTAGTACCACACTTTTAGAGCTCATCACCACTGTATTACACTGTTAAAATCAAACACAGAATTCACATTGCTTATCTATCAAGCCACCACAACACAGCACACGAGACTATTTTTTAGGAATGAACCACGACAAACACCAACACTACAGAATTCTCTTGCCAAGCACACGAAAAACATACATTCTCATCACAACAGAAAAGAATAATTATTTTCAGCAATTACACTACTCCTGCCTGTTTCACTGTGTTTCCGAATCTTGCCATCCCATTAATAATAAATAATGACATACGCCCCCTCTTTGAAACTACGGAAACGTTCGCGTATCAATCACGAAGCCGACAATGCTAGCAGTGGCGGACACGGCCGTGTAGACGGACCGTCGCAACGAACATCTTCCAAGTAGCTGCTATGACGTTCGTATGTGTCGCGGTAGTCGCATACGGAAAGCGTATTACTCTTTGCCATTCAGTTAGACATTCCATATATGCTTCTGTAGGAAATTAATTATTATTTATATATTGCTTACCAATTCTGTAAGCTATTTAGTAACTCAAATTTCATAACTAAGCCGCCTCATTGATCAGCTCAATCCATGAATATCTCACATCAAAAAGTCATCGATTTTCATAACTTAGTTTTCCATGCACTACATGAATGCTTGAGAAAAATGCATTTTATCTGGCAAATGAAGCACTATTATTCATGGTCTTTACAGAGCATTAAATTTGAAAATTTCGAGCACTGGCAGCGACTCGGCGCGGCTCTGCTATCATCAGTCGGAATATTACGAGTGCGAATCATTCTGCTCTTTACATTTCGTTTCAAAGATCCGATACCAATTCTGTAACCATCACATGAGTAACCTGCACTTTCATAACCTAGCTTCTCGCCTCGCCACGATTGCCCTAACCTACGTAATATTCACACTTCTAAAAGCCTACTGATGTTTATAACCTAGCTTGTGCTGCACTATACGCATGAGGCGTAATATCTGTCAAATAGCACTATTATTCACATTCTTACAGATGCATTAAATTATACCCTGAGCACTGGCAGGCGACTGGCGTATGGCGGCTGCTGCCGCGAAAATACATACATTTAAGGGACAAGGATGAGTTTTTGTGGTTTCTTTTAATCTTTATTTCTTCTTTTTTTTTCGGCTGCGACTGAAGTGCATTTGCTCGATGACACTGACTCGTCAATGCTTGCTTACTCGGCAGCGGCTACAGATGAGCTGCAAAAAGCACATGTGATACAAAAGAACATTCTCACCAATTTTGCAAATACAAACCCTTTCGGTATAACTAGTGGGAAAGAATCACCCAACCCCAGCTCACGTAACCTAACCTAACCTAACCTAACCTCAGCACAGCTAACCTAACCTGCACTACAAAGTAAATCAGAATCATCAGAAACACGAAAGAAACGGCATTTCCCTATCACACGAATACACTGCCTTACAAACCCAACACCACTCACGATACCTTGTTTGGGAAACTTAAATTAGAAAAATTATCAGGAAAAACCTAAGATGAATTCTGCAGTGCCTGGCTAACAACACATCACACAACAATACATCCTTTACGAGCCTTACTAGATCACGGATTACACACGTTTTCACTAAAAGCACTTTCACTGCACTTCCAACTGAATTCACTCAAAAAAAAAAAAAAACAAAACTCACCTACATCACAGAAACATTTTCCTGTCTGCATTTACTTTTTTCCTTCGCAGAAACTTAAGAAATTCTTAAAATATATATACCTCGAGGGCTTCTCACACTACACTGCACACTAAACTTTGAGAATAAATAAAACAAATGAAAGATAAAAAACACACTGTTATTCTCCTCTCACCAGATCTAAAACACCTAAACATAAGATGAAATGCCTTCAGTATATAAAACCTAAACACAAGAAGCACTAGAACTCGCACTTTTAGAGCTCTTTCACTAATTGTTTTACACTGTTAAAAATCAAAACAGAATTCAGCATTGCTTATCTATCGTTTCACCACAACACAGCACACGACTATTTTTAGAATGAACCACTTCATAAACACCAACACCAGAATTCTCACAAGCAATACTAAAACATAAGCATTTCCCATCACAACAGTAAAGAACAATTATTCTCTAAAGCAATTATATCTCCTCGCCTGCGTCACTGTGTTTCCAATCTTTGCCATCCCAATAATAATAATAGATAATGACATACGCCCTTCTTGGAAACTACGAAACGTTCAAGCAGAATAATCACGGCGACAATGCTAGTGATAGCATCGAGAGCTCCGATCAAAACATTGGAAAGTTTTACACTCAAGATAAAACGTCAAAATTAACTTTCAATCAATTGAAGATTTTAGAAAAATATAAATCATTTTGGTGATACAAACAATATTCACATTACTCTTATCGTGATCTACTATTAAAACAATCATAGTTTTATTCAGAAATATACCTATTACTTACTCAAATGAAAGTATTTTCAATGAATTATTGAAACTTAACTATCCAGTGCAAAGGTATACAGAGATTATTTAACAAACAACGCGGAACTCATAGAAATTTGCCTAATAGAACTTACTACAAGTCCAGAAGCTTCTAAAATCTTCAAATTAGAAAAAATTTTCCATAGTGTCATAAAGTTCAAGCAAAAGTATCAAAATAACCAACCGATTCAATGTAAGATGCCAAAATTCAATCATACATAAGCCAATTGTAGATTAATCCCACGCTGTGTAAGGTGTACTGAAACTACTCATTATTCAACTGTCCTCTTCCAAAATCAACTCTCCCATTTGTTGTAATTGCTCGAAATCACACTGCTAATTACATAAAGGTTGTCCAGTATATAAAGATTACTGAAACCAAATCAACTAATAATCTAAATTCTCATATGTTAATAAATCAAAATTTGAATTTTGTTCCTCCAAAATTAAATGTACAAAATTTTCCAGACTTGCTTTTCTAAACTCAAATCTTTCAACGTAATAACTATTCAAAATTCCTTCAATTAAATACTCCTACACTCCACCAGTATAATCACAAATCACACAAATTCTTCATTCTGATATATTAAAAACAAAATCCTTCTTACTTACACCGATTTACTTCCAGCATAATTCAAAACATTTCACTTATCCCACAAATTCAAACTTTATTACAAAAACTCGAACCCACTTTTAAATGGCCATTAGTAACAACAGAAATCTAAATATAACACTACTAAATCTGGAAATTTAATGGAATGTTGAAATTTACAACAAAAATATTTTTTAATCACTTCTATCATACCATAATATTGACATAGCATGTATTTCTGAGACTCATCTAACCCTAAAGAAAAGATGTATTTAAAAGGTTATAAAATTTATAGAAATGATAGAATCTCTGATCATGCTTCTGGGAGGTACATAATTAAGAATTCTATTGTTCATCAACAAAACAATTTTTCCTACATCTGACATTTTAGAATGTATAGCAGTAGAAATTAACATAAATAATACTGCTACTTTATATTCCATTTATAGAATGTATCTATGCCCCTTTGAACCAATCATTACTTCTAATCTACAACAACATAATACCTTTCAGATATTTTAGATATAATAATTGGCAAAAACGCCAATTTACAATTCTTCAATCTCCACTTCCTGAATTAGATTCTGACCATCTCCCTGTTAAAATATGTTTTAATTCAATATTAAAGATAATTATCCTCTTCATAACATGCGAATAAACTGGAATAAAGCATCGTCATATATATAAAATCAAATTTTAACTTCCCCAAAAACTAGATAATATCAAAAAATTGATGTAGAAATCAAACGCTTACTAAAATAATAATTTAGATGCATATAATATTCTAGTACATACATTAAACCGTATATACATACTCGATCTCTCCTATAAATATCTTAAATCTTATCAAATCCAAACATAACCTATGACGGCTCTGGCAACAAACTCACTCTGACATTAAAAGAAAATAAACAAGTTATCACGCATTATCAAATTACGATAGACTAACATGATCAGACAAATTTCAAAATTACATTGCACAAATACATCCTAATAGCAGACCACAATGGTCAACAATTAAAAATTAACAAAATCTTATTCTATACCAATGACATGGACCATAGACATGGAACTATATACCATTGACATGGAACACAGAGGAGCTAGAAATTTGCTTTCTTACTATACGCCAAAGAACATGGAACTAATATGATTTGAATAATTGCAACAGAAACCTTTCTGCTCAAACCATATGAAATTACTGGATTTTATGGTTCACACTCCTACGCAGCCCCAACAGAGGGCAGACCAGAAGGAGGAGTTTCAGCTTCTGAAACCAATAATGGAGACATAACTGACGCCATAAAGAGCATAATTTGATTATTACGCAGAACAAGCAAAATTACTATAATAGGATTATATATTCCACTACAGAGTTCAACTGAAGACGCTGACAGAGACTATACTAAACGCACATCCAGGACCAATGGAAAAAGAAAAGTGATTCTGACAGGAGACCTTAACTGCAGATTTGACAAACCCCAAACAAAAACAACACTAGTATTGGACACACTCAGAGAGGAAGGCTTTACACTAGTGAACAAGAAAGATATGAAGACGCATTTTGCATACAACGGATCAAGTCCCAGATCTGGTCTTCTATAAAGGAAAAGAAATAAAGATACAGGAACAGAGCACTATGGTCATCACCGCAACACTACAGAAACACGATCAGTAGAGACAACTTTCAGCCTACCAAAGACGCAACTACATGAAAGAAAAACAAAACTGTGCAATATATCCAGAAAAATCGACCTAAAATGTCATTAAGGTAAATGTGATAAATGAGGCGGTTAGAAGAGAATATCAGAAAAAATCTTGGAATTTGTGGGATAAGTGTAGAAATAATTTGTTGAATTATGCTGGAAATTAAATCGGTGTATTTTAAGTAGAAGGATTTGTTTTAATATATCAGAATAAGAGAATTTGTGTGATTTGTGATTATAAATTGGAGGTGTAGGAGTATTTGAATTTGAAGGAATAAGATAAAACGACACGACGATCAGCTGTCTACGTGGTATCGAAATATATGAAGACGTAACATTGCTATATCACGAAACACCTTCACTCGTACACTTATGCCTGAAACTCACTTTTAACACAAAACCACGAATACGGATCGTTGTCAAGAAAGACGAATTCCATCACATACCAAGAGAAAAACGTCACACGACGATCAGCTGTCTTTCACGAGGTACAAAGACGAAGTAATTCACCGGAACACGTATGAAGACGTAACATTGCTATATCACGAAAACACCTTCACAGCACATTTTCTACTAAACATGTTTTTAAACCCTTTAAACTATACACGAATACTAGTTTACGATAACAAGAATGCCATCACACGCATGTCCACATACGAAACGAACACATGTCGGCTGCAGGTGGTGCAAACATGACGAGCGATACATCAAGGCATTTTATGACGAACAGAAACGAGCATTTACACTGCCACTGCGCCTTCTGCCTTTAGTGCCAACACCTACTTTTGTAAGCAAAAGACTTGGCATCCGCCCGTCCTTTTTGATTAGAAACCTGTATACGGGCGACCTTTGCGTGTAGGTTGCACATCTCGATATCGACATTCATGTTTTCGAGCTAACGCCTTGTCCTTCGCGACGGCAAATAATGAAAAGAACAATAAACGTATGCGCAAAGCGCTTTTCTGAAATAAATAGGCATGTTTGTATTATTTGAAACGTCAAAGTAAATAATATCATATAACATTAAATAAATATGGAAATTGAGGATAATTCTGCCATCTAGCGGATGGCATAAGAACTACATTCGAGGCGACACTCCTGCCATCTATAGCGGATGGCATAAGAACTACATTCGAGGCGATAATTCTGCCATCTAGCGGATGGCATAAGAACTACATTCGAGGCGACACTTTCCGCCATCTAGCGATGGCATAAGAACTAGCGGCGAATATCGATAGGAAACGAGGCGACACTGGTCTGATATGGAAATTCGAGCCTTTACTAGATCACGGATTATACACGTTTTCACTACAGCACTTTCACTGCACTCCTAACCGAATCTCACTTCAAAAAAACCCCCCCTACATCACAGAAACACTTTCCCGTCTGGCATTACACTTTTTTCCTTCGCACAACCTTAAGAAATTTTTAAAACATATATAATTTTTATATTGTTTACCAATTCTTGTAAGCTATCACATGAGTAACCTGCACTTTCATAACTCAGCTTTCGCCCGCCACGATTGCCCTAACCTACGTAATATTCACACTTCTAAAAGCTCACTGATGTTTATAACTCCAGCTTTCCTGCTGCACTATACGCATGAGGCGTAATATCTCGGGTACAGCACTATTATTCACATTCTTACAGATGCATTAAATTATACCTGGAGCACTGGCAGGCGACTCCGGCGCGGCTGCTGCTGCTGCGAAAATATATACATTTAAGGGGATACATGAGTTTTTAGGTTTCTTTTTAATCTTTATTTCCTTCTTTTTTTTTTCGGCTGCGACTGGAAGTGCATTTGCTCGATGACACTGACTCGTCACTGCTTGTTTCCTCGGCAGCGGCTACAGATGAGCTGCAAAAAGCACATGTGATACCAAAGAACATTCTCACCACTTTGCAAATACAAACCCCTTTCGGTATAACTAGTGGAAAGAATCACCCAACCCCAGCTCACGTAACCTAACCTAACCTAACTCCAACCTCAGCACAGCTAACCTAACCTGCACTACAAAAGCAAACTTCAGAATCATCAGAACACGAAAGAAACGGCATTTCCTATCAAGCACGAATACACTGCTCACAAACCCAACACCACTCACGACACTTGTTTGGGAAACTTAAATTAGAAAATTATCAGAAAACCTAAGATGAATTTGCCTGCTAACAACACATCACACAACAATACATCCCTTTACGAGCCTTACTAGATCACGGATTACACGTTTTCTACCAAAGCACTTTCACTGCACTTCCTAATCAACTCACTTCAAAAAAAAAAAAAACTCCACCTACATCACAGAAACATTTTCCGTCTGCACATTTCCTTTTTTCCTTTCAGAGAGAAACTTAAGAAATTTAAAATATATATATAATTTCGAGGGCTTCAATTACACTGCACACGAAACTTTTGAGAATAAATAAAACAATGAAAGATAAAAAACACACTGTTATTCTCTCCTCTCACCAGATCGCAAAACACCTTTAAACATAAGATGAAATGCCTTTCAGTATATAAACCTAAACACAAGAAGCACTAGAATCCGCACTTTTAGAGCTCTTCACTACTGTTTTACACTGTTAAAAATCAAAAACAGAATTTACATTGCTTATCTACTGGCCACCACAACACAGCACACGGTGCATCATTTTTTAGGAATGAACCACGATAAACACCAACACCAGAATTCTCACAAGCACACGGGAAACATACATTTCCCATCACAACAGTAAAGAACAATTATTCTCTAAAGCAATTACACTTCCCTGCCTGGGCGCTTCACTGTGTTTCCGAATCTTTGCCATCCTAATAATAATAATAGATAATGACATACGCTCTTCTTGGAAACTACGGAACGTTCGCAGAATAATCACGGTTTATTAATGCTAGTGATAGTACGAGAGTCTGACATCAAAACATTGAAAGTTTTACACTCAAGATAAAACGCCAAAATTCAACTTCAATCAATTGAAGATTTAGAAATATAAATCATTTTGTGATACAAAACAATATTCAATATTACTCTTATCAGGACTTCTACTATTAAAACAATCAGCAGCTTTATTCAGAAATATACCGACATTTACTCAAAATGAAAGTATTTTAATGAATTATTGAAACTTAACTATCTAGTGCAAAAGGTATACAGATTATTTAACAAACAACGGAACCCATAGAAATTTGCCTAATAGAACTTACTACAAGTCCAACAGAAGCTTCTCACCTTCAAATTAGAAAAATTTTCCATAGTGTCATAAAGTTCACAAAAGTATCAAATAACCAACCGATTCAATGTAAGAGATGCCAAAAATCCAATCAAGGCTACGCTTCAATTGTAGATTAATCCCATCGCTGTGTATGTGTACTGAAAACCACCATTATCTCAACTGTCCTCTTCCAAAATCAACTCCTCCCATTTGGTTGTAATTGCCCCCGGAAATCACACTGCTAATTACAAAGGTTGTCCAGTATATAAAGACTTACTGAAACCAAATCAAACTAATAATTCAAATTCTCATATGTTAATAAATCAAATTTGAATTTTGTTCCTCCAAAATTAAATGCACAAAATTTTCCCAGACTTGCCGCAAACTCAAATCTTCAACGTAATAATCCTATTCCTAAAAATTCCTTCAAATTCAAATATCTTACACCTCCAATTTATAATCACAAATCACACAAATTCCTCTCTTTATTCTGATATATTAAAACAAAATCCTTCTACTTACACTCCCGATTTAATTTCCCCAGTATAATTCAACAAATTATTTTTACACTTATCCTAATAAATTCAAACTTCTTTATTATAAAACCTCTTAGTCCCACTTTTAATGGCCATTAGTAAATAACAGAAATCTAAATATAACACTACTAAACTGGAACTCTAATGGACTAAAACGACAATAAAAATATTTCTCTTTAATCACTTCTATCATACTCACAATATTGACATAGTATGTATTTCTGAGACTCATCTAACCTCTAAAGAAAAGATGTATTTAAAAGGTTATGCAAATTTATAGAAATGATAGAATCTCTGATCATGCTTGGGGAGTAGCAATAATACTAAGAATTCTATTGTTCATCAACAAACAATTTTTCCTACATCTGACATTTTAGAATGTATAGCAGTAGAAATTAACATAAATAATACCATGATTTTATATTCCATTTATAGAATGCACTATGCTCCTTTGAACCAACCTATTACTCTAATCACAAATAACATAATACCAGATATTTTAGATATAATAATTACAAAAAAACGCTAATTTACAATTCTTTCAATCTCCACTTCCTGAATTAGATCTGACCATCTCCTGTTAAAATATGTTTTAATTCTTCAATATTAAAAGATAATTATCCTTCATAACATGCGAATAAACTGAACATATATATCGCTTTCATATATAGAATCAAATTTTAACTTCCCAAAAACTTAGATAATACTCAAAATTGATGTAGAAATCAAACGTTTACTAAAAATAATTCTAGATGCATATAAATATTCTAGTACATACATTAAACCGCATATTACATACTGACCCTCCCTAAATATCTTAAATCTTATCAAATCCAAACATAACTTAAGACGATTCTGGCAACAAACTCACGCCCTGACATTAAAAAGTGCTATTAGAAAAATAAACAAGTTATCACGCATTATCAAATACGATAGACCAATATGAATTAGACAAATTTCAAAATTATACTGTACAAATACATCCTAATAGAAAGACTTACAATGGTCACACTAAAAATTAATAAAATCTTATTCCCTCATACCAATGACATGGACCATAGACATGGAACCATATACCATTGACATGGAACATGAGGAGCTAGAAACGCTCGATCATACTAAAGAAACATGGAATCATTATGACGCATAATAATTGCAACAGAAACCTTCTGCTCAAACCATATGAATTATTGGATTTTATGGTCTACACTTACGCAGCGCCCCCAACAGAGGGCAGACCAGAAGGAGGAGTTTCTAGCTTCTGAAACCAATAATGGAGACACACTGACGTGCATAAAGAGCATAATTTGAGATTATTAAGGAGAACAAGCAAAATTACTATAATAGGATTATATCATTCCACTACAGAGTTCAACCAGACGCTGGAGAGACTATACTTTAAACGCAATATCTAAAAGACCACGGAAAATAAAGGATTCTGACAGGAGACCTTAACTGTAGGATTGATAAACTCTAGTAAACAAAACAATAACACTCAGTATGACACACTTAGAGGAAGGCTTTATACTATGAACAAGAAAGACATGAAGACGATTGCATACACCTGATCAAGTCCCATAGATCTGGTCTTCGTATAAAGGAAAAGAAATAGCATACAGGAACAGGAAAGTACATGGTCACCACCGCAACACTCAATAAGAAAACACGCACGTAGAGACAAATTTCAGCCTACCAAAGACAGAACTACATGAAAGAAAACAAAACTGTGCAATATATCCAGAAAAAATCGACCCGAATGTCATTAAGGTAAATGATAAATGAGGCGAATATAAATATCAGAAAGAAAATCTTGAATTTGTGGATAAGTGTAGAAATAATTTGTTGAATTATGCTGGAAATTAAATCGTGGTGTATTGAAGTAGAAGGATTTTGTTTTAATATATCAGAATAAGAGAATTGTGATTGTGATTGGTAAACTGAGGTAGGAGCATTTGAATTTAATGAATAAGATAAAACGATGACACGACGATCAGCTGTTCACGGTATCGAATATATGAAGACGTAACATTGCCATATCACGAAAATAATTTCACCGCACACTTCTATGCCCGAAACCTACTTACCACAACCACGAATACTAGATTTCATATAAATAAGAAAGACGTAATCCCATCACACACTCAAGAGAAAACGTCACACGACGATCAGCCGTTCACGAGGTACAAAGACGAAGTAATTCACCGAACACGTATGAAGACGTAAGATTGCTATATCACGAAAAACACTCTCTACACATTTTCACAAAACATGTTTTTAAACTTCTTTAAAACTATACACGAATACTAGTTTTCACATAACAAGAATGCTATCACATGTCCACATACGAAACGAAATACATGTCGGCCGCAGGTGGTGCAAACATGACGAGCGATACATTGCTGCGATTTTGCGAGACGAACAGAAACGAGTATTTACACTGCCACTGCGCTCTTCTGCCTTTAAAAGCAATTCCACTACTTTTGTAAGTAAAAGACTACATCTCCGTCATCTGATTAGAAACTGGTATACGGGGCGACCTTGCGTGTAGGTTGCACATTCTGATATCGACATTCATATGTTTCTTTCTCGGCGCTAACGCCTTGTCCTTCGCGACGGCAAATAATGAAAAGAACAATAACGTATGCGTAAAGCGCTTCTTCGAAATAAATAGGCATGTTTGTATTTATTTGAAAATGTCAAAGTAAATAATACTATATAACATTAAATAAATATGGAAATTGGAGGCGACACCGCCATCTAGCGGATGGCATAAGAACTACATTCGAGGCGACACTCCCTGCCATCTAGCGGATGGCAGAACTACATTCGAGGCGACACCCTGCCATCTAGCGGATGGCATAAGAACTACATTCGAGGCGACACCCTGCCATCTAGCGGATGGCATAAGAACTACGGTAGCGAATATCGATAGGAAATTGAGGCGACACTGTTCCGATATGAAATTTGAGCCCACAGATCACGGATTACACGTTTTCACTACAGCACTTTCACTAATTTCCAATCTGGAATTTCACTTCAAAAAAACCACCATCACAGAAACACTTTCCTGTCTGCATTACACTTTTTCCTTCGCACAAACTTACAAATTTTAAAACATATATAATTTATATATTGCTACCACCCTGTAAGCTATCACATGAGTAACCTGCACTTCATAACCTAGCTTTCTGCCTCGCCACGATTGGCCCTAACTCCACATGCAATATTCACACTTCTAAAAGCTCACTGATGTTTATAACCTAGCTTTCCTGCTGCACTACATGCATGAGGCGTAACATTCAAGGCCACTCACATTCACATTCTTACAGATGCATTAAATTATACCTGGAGCACTGGCAGTGACTCAAGTGGCGGCTGCTGCTGCAAGTGAAAATACATACATTTAAGGACATGATGAGTTTCTTTAGGGCTTCTTTTAATCTTTTATTTCTTTTTTTTTTTCGGCTGCGACTGAAGTGCATTTGCTCGATGACACTGACTTGTCACTGCTTGCTCTCGGCAGCGGCTACAGATGAGCTGCAAAAGCACATGTGATACACAAAGAACATTCAATTTGCAAATACAAACCCCTTTCGGTATAACTAGTGGGAAAGAATCACCCAACCCAGTCACGTAACCTAACCTAACTTAACCTAACCTCAGCACAGCTAACTCAACCTGCACCTGCAAAGTAAACTGTGAATCATCACACGAAAGAAACGGCATTTCCTATCACACGAATACACTGGGCTCACAAACCCAACACCACTCACGACAATTTGTTTGGGGAACTTAAATTAGAAAATTATCAGAAAACCTAAGATGAAATTGTGCTCTTGCTAATAACACATCACACAACAATACATCCCTTTACGAGCCTTACTAGATCACGGATTACACGTTTTCACCAAAGTACCACTGCACTTCCAACTGAATTTCTCTACCAAAAAAAAAAAAAAACCCACCACATCATACAGAAACATTTTCCTGTCTGCATTACTCTTTTTTCCTTTCTTCGTGAGAAACTTAAGAAATTTTAAATATATATATAATTTCTGGAGGGCTTCAAGTAATTTACACTGCACACGAAACTTTGAGAATAAATAAAACAATGAAAGATAAAAAACACACTGTTATTCTCTCCTCTCTAACACTAGATCAACACCCTCAAACATAAGATGAATGCTTCAGTATATAAACCTAAATACAAGAAGCACTAGAACTCGTGACTTTAGAGCTCTTCACCACTGTTTTACACTGTTAAAAATCAAAAATAGAATTCACATTGCTTATCTATCAAGCCACCACAACACAGCACATCGACTATTTTTAGAATGAACTACTACAAACACCAACACTAGAATTTCACACAACAAAACATACATTTCATCACAACAGTAAAGAACAACAATTATTCTCTAAAGCAATTACACTTCCTGCCTGGCGCTTCACTGTACTGACCTGCCATCCCAATAATAATAGATAACACGCCTCTTGAAACTACGGAAACGCTCTGCGAATAATCACGGCCACAATGCTAGTGATAGCACGAGTCCGATCAAAACATTGAAAGTTTTACACTCAAGATAAACGCCAAAATTAACTTTCAATCAATTGAAGATTTTAGAAAATATAAATCATTTTGTGATACAAACAATATTCACATTACTCTTATCGTAGACTCCTACTTGCCACAAAAACAACTACAGTTTTATTCAGAAATATACCTATTACTTACTCAAATGAAAGTATTTTCAACGAATTATTAAACTTAATCTATCCAGTGCAAAAGGTATACAGGATTATTTTAACAAACAACGTGAACCTCCATAGAAATTTGCCTAATAGAACTTAATATGTCCAGAAGTCAAAATCTTCTAAATTAGAAAAAATTTTCCATAGTGTCATAAAGTTCAAGCAAAGTATCAAATAACCAACCGATTCACCGTAAGAGATGCCAAAATTCAATCATACACAAGCCAATTGTAGATTAATCCCATCGCTGTGTAAGGTGTACTGAAACTACCATTATTCAACTGTCCTCTTCCAAAATCAACTCCTTCCTATTTGTTGTAATTGCCTCGAAATCACACTGCTAATACAAAGGTTGTCCAGTATATAAAGATTTACTGAAACTAAATCAAACTAATAATTCAAATTCTCATATGTTAATAATCAAAATTTGAATTTTGTTCCTCCAAAATTAAATGCACAAAATTTTCCACTTTAAGCGCAAACTCAAATCTTTCAACGTGAATAACTTATTCAAAAATTCCCTTCAAATTCAAATACTCCACACCTCCAATTTATAATCACAAATCACACAAATTCTCTTATTCTGATATATTAAAACAAAATCCTTCTACTTACAATCGATTTAATTTGGCATAATTCAACAAATTATTTCACACTTATCCTAATAAATTCAAACTTCATTACAAAACCTCTTAGTCCCACTTTTAAAATGGCCATTAGTAACAACAGAAATCTAAATATAACACTAATAAACTGGAACCTAATGACTAAAACGACAACAAAATATTTTTAATCACTTTCTATCATACCAATATTGACATAGCATGTATTTCTGAGACTCATCTAACTCCCTAAAGAAAAGATGTATTTAAAAGGTTATAAAATTTATAGAAATGATAGAATCTCTGATCATGCTTCTGGGGAGTAGCAATAATAATTAAGAATTCTATTGTTCATCAACAAACAATTTTTCCCTACATCTGACATTTTAATGTATAGCAGTAGAAATTAACATAAATAATAATTGCCATTTTATATTCCATTTATAGAATGCATTCATGCTCCTTTAACACAACCTCATTACCTTAACTACAACAACATAATACTATATTTTAGATATAATAATTATAAAAACGCTAATTACAATTCTTTTCAATCTCCACTTCCTGAATTAGATTCTGACTATCTCCTGTTAAAATATGTTTTAATTTCAATATTAAAAGATAATTATCCTCTTCATAAATATGCTAATAAACTGAATACATATCGCTTCATATATAGAATCAAATTTTAATTTCCCAAAAACTTAGATAATACTAAAAATTGATGTAGAAATCAAATTATTAAAATAATCTAGATGCATATAAATATTCTAGTACATACATTAAACTGCATATACATACTCATCTCTCCCTATAAATATCTTAAATCTTATCAACCAAACATAAATTTGAAGACGATTCTGGCAAATAACCTACGCCTGACATTAAAAGAAAAATAAATAAGTGATGTTTATTATCAAATTACTTATAGACCAATATGAATTAGACAAATTTCAAAATTACATTGCACAAATACATCCTAATAGCAGACCACAATGGTCAACAATTAAAAATTAACAAATCTTATTCCTATACCAATGATACATGGACTATAGACATGGAACCATATACCATTGACATGGAACACAGAGGGAGCTAGAAACGCCTCACATACGCCAAAGAAACATGGAATCATTATGACGCACACTGCAACAGAAACTCTTTCTGCTCAAAACCATATGAAATTACTGATTTATGGTCTACACTCACGCAGCCCCAACACAGAGGGCAGATCAGGAAGGAGGAGTTTCTAGCTTTCTGAAACCAATAATGAGATATAACTGACAATATAAAGAGCATAATTTGATTATTACGAGAATGCTAAAATTACTATAATAGGATTATATATTCCACCACAGAGTTCAACTTTAAACATTTTTATGTAGAGACTTATACTAACCCAATATCCAGGACCACGGAAAAAGAAAAAGTGATTCTTGACAGGAGATCTTAACTGTAGATTTGATAAACCTCTAAATAAAAATAAATACTAGTATTGGACACACTCAGAGAGGAAGGCTTTACACTAGTGAACAAGAAAGATATGAAGACGTGATTTCTTTGCATACAACGGATCAAAGTCCCCATAGATCTGGTCTTCTATAGTTAAAAATAAAGATACAGGAACAGAAAGTACTATGGTCATCACCGGCAACACTAATAAGAAAATACGTACCGGTAGAGACAACTTCAGCCTACCAAAGACGCAACCACATGAAAGAAAAACAAAACCGTGCAATATATCCAGAAAAATCTGACCTGAATGTCATTAAGCAAATGTATAAAATGAGGCGTAAGAGAATATCAGGAAAGAAAATCTTAATCGTGGATAAGTAGAAATAATTTGTTAATTATGCTGGAAATTAAATCGGTGTATTTTGGTTAGAAGGATTTTGTTTTAATATATCAGAATAAGAGAATTTGTGTGGATTTGTGATTATAAATTGGAGGTGTAGGAGTATTTGAATTTGAAGGAATAAGATAAAACGACACACGACGATCAGCTGTTCACGTGGTATCGTGAACATATGAAGACGTACATTGCTATATCACGAAAAATACCACCACACTTATGCCCGAAACTCACTTTAACACAAACCACGAATACTAGATTTCATATAACAAGAAAGACGAATTCCATCACACACTCAAGAGAAAACGTCACACTTGACGATCAGCTGTTCACGAGGTACAAAGATTTGAAGTAATTCACCGAACACGTATGAAGACGTACATTGCTATATCACGAAAACACCTTCACAGCACATTTTCTACTAAACATGTTTTTAAACTTTAAAACTATACACGAATACTAGTTTTTACATAACAAGAATGCCATCACACGCATGTCCACATACGAAAAACGAACACATGTCGGCTGCAGGTGGTGCAAACATGACGAGCGATACATTGCTATGATTTTGCGAGAGATGAACAGAAACGAGTATTTACACTGCCATCGCGCTCTTCTGCCTTTTAAAAGCAATTCACTTACTTTGTGGGCAAAGACTACATTCCGCTCGTCCTTGGATTAGAAACTTACATGGGGCGACTTTTGCGTGTAGCTGTACATTCTGATATCGATGATTCATATGTTTCTTTCTCGGCGCCAACGCATCCCACCTCGTCCTTCAAGTGACGGCAAACAATGAAAAGAATAAACGTATGCGTAAAGTGCTTCTTTCGAAATAAATAGGCATGTTTGTATTATTTGAAATGTCAAAGCAAATAATACTATATAACATTAAATAAATATGGAAATTGATAAGATAATTCTGCCATCTAGCGGATGGCATAAGAACTACATTCGAGGCGATACTCCTGCCATCTAGCGGATGCAGCAAGAACTACATTCGAGGCGATAATTCTGCCATCTAGCGGATGCATAAAATCACACGAGGCGATAATTCGCCATCTAGCGGATGGCATAAGAACTACGCAGCGAAGCATCGATAGGAAATTCGTTGAGGCGATACCGTTCCGATATGGAAATTGAGCCTTACTTAGATCACGGATTACACACGTTTTCACTACAGCACTTTCTACCGCACTTCCAACTGAATTTCACTTCAAAAAAAAAAAACTCCACCTACATCACAGAAACACTTTCCTGTCTGCATTACTAATTTTTTCCTTCTGCACAAACTCAGAAATTTTAAAACATATATAATTTATATATTGCTTACCAATTCTTGTAAGCTATCGCATGAGTAACCTGCAATTTCATAACCTTTTCTCGCCTCGCCACGATTGCCCAACCTACGTAATATTCACTTCTAAAAGCTCACTGGATGTTTATAATCTAGCTTTCCTTGCTGCACTATACGTATGAGTACATTCCGCAAATAGCACTATTATTCAAGCATTCTTACAGATGCATTAAATTATACTGAGCACTGGCAGGGGCGACTCCGGCGGCGGCGGCTGCTGCTGCGAAAATACATGCATTTAAGGGGACAAGGGACAGTTTAGGGTTTCTTTTAATCTTTATTTCTTCTTTTTTTTTTCTGGCTGCGACTGGAAGTGCATTTGCTCGATGACAAATTGACTCGTCACTGCTTTCTGCTCCTCGGCAGCGGCTACAGATGAGCTGCAAAGCATGATACAAAAGAACATTCTACCAATTTGCAAATACAAACCCTTTCGGTATAACTAGTGGGAAAGAATCACCCAACCCCAGCTCACGTGTAACCTAACCTAACCTAATCCTAACCTCAGCACAGCTAACTCAACCTGCACTACAAAGCAAATCAGAATCACTGTGAACACGAAAGAAACGGCATTTCCTATCACACGAATACACTGCCTGGCGAAACTCAAATAATTACTCACGATTAATTTGTTTGGGAAACTTAAATTAGAAAATTATCAGAAAACCTAAGATGAATTGCTGCTAACAAATACATCACACAACAATACATCCTTTACGAGCCTACTAGATCACGGACATACACGTTTTCACCAAAGCACTTCTACTGCACTTCCTAACTGAATTTCACTTCAAAAAAAAAAAAAAAAAACCCACCTACATCACAGAAACATTTTCCTGTCTGCATTACTCTTTCCCTTCTGCAGAAACTTAAGAAATTCTAAAATATATATAATTCTGAGGGCTTCTCACACTACACTGCACACGAAACTTTGAGAATAAATAAAACAATGAAAGATAAAAAAACACACTGCTATTCTCCTCCTCACCAGGGATCGCAAACACCTAAACATAAGATGAAATGCCTTCAGTATATAAAACCTAAACACAAGAAGCACTAGAACTGCACTTTTAGAGCTCTCTTCACCACTGTTTTACACTGTTAAAATCAAAAACAGAATTCACATTGCTTTATTCATCAAGCCACCACAACACAGCACACGATCATTTTTTAGGAATGAACTACGACAAACACCAACACTAGAATTTCACAAGCACACGAAACATACATTTCATCACAACAGTAAAGAACAATTATTCTAAAGCAATTACACTTCCCTGCCTGCTTTCACTGTGTTTCCAATCTTTGCCATCCCAATAATAATAATAGATAATGACATACGCCTCTTCTGGAAACTACGGAAACGTCACAGAATAATCACGGCTTACAATGCTAGTGATAGCACGAGTCTGATCAAAACATTGAAAGTTTTACACTCAAGATAAACGCCAAATTAACTTCTCAATCAATTGAAGATTTTAGAAAATATAAATCATTTTGTGATACAAACAATATTCAATATTAATTTTATCGTGGACTCCTACTATTAAAACAATCACAGTTTTATTCAGAAATATACTATTACTTACTCAAATGAAAGTATTTTCAATGAATTCATTGAAACTTAACTATCCAGTGCAAAAGGTATACAGATTATTTAATAAAACAACGTGAACCTATAGAAATTTGCTCAATAGAACTTACATAAGTCCAGAAGCTTCTAAATCTTCAAATTAGGAAAAAATTTTCCATAGTAACACAGCTCACAAAAGTATCAAAATAACCAACCGATTCAATGTAAGAGATGCCAAAAATTCAATCATACACAAGCCAATTGTAGATTAATCCCACGCTGTGTATGTGTACTGAAACCACCATTATTCAACTGTCCTCTTCCCAAAATCAATCCTCTCATTTGTTGTAATTGCCTCGAAATCACACTAATTACAAAGGTTGTCCAGTATATAAAGATTTACTGGAAACCAAATCAAACTAATAATTCAAATTCTCATATGTTAATAAATCAAATTTGAATTTTGTTCCTCCAAAATTAAATGCACAAAATTTTCCAGACTTGCCGCAAACTCAAATCTTTCAACGTAATAATCCTATTCAAAAATTCCTTCAAATTCAAATACTCCTACACTCCAATTTATAATCTACAAATCACAATTCCTTCATTCTGATATATTAAAACAAAATCCTTCTACTACACCCCATTTAATTGGCATAACTAAATAAATTATTTCTAATTTATCCACAAATTCAAACTTTATTACAAAAACCTCTTAGTCCCACTTTAAATGGCCATTAGTAAATAACAGAAATCTAAATATAAATACTACTAAACTGAACTCTAATGGACTAAAACGATAACAAAATATTTTTAATCACTTTCTATCATACTCATAATATTGACATAGCATGCATTTCTGAGACCATCTAACTCCCTAAAGAAAAGATGCATTTAAAAGGTTATAAAATTTATAGAAATGATAGAATCTCTGATCATGCTTCTGGGGAGTAGTAATAATAATTAAGAATTCTATTGTCTATCAACAAACAATTTTTCCTACATCTGACATTTTAGGAATGTATAGCAGTAGAAATTAACATAAATAATACTGCTTACTTTATATTCCATTTATAGAATGCATTCATGCTCCTTTGAACTAACCTATTACTCTAATCACAATAACATAATACTCAGAGATATTTTAGATATAATAATTACAAAAACGCCAATTTACAATTCTTTCAATTCCACTTCCTGAATTAGATTCTGACCATCTCCCTGTTAAAATATGTTTTAATTCTTCAATATTAAAGATAATTATTCCTCTTCATAACATGCGAATAAACTGAATACATATCGCTTCATATATAGAATCAATTTTAATCTCCCAAAAACTTAGATAATACCAAAAAATTGATGTAGAAATCAAACGCTTACTAAAATAATTTAGATGCATATAAATATTCTAGTACATACATTAAACTGCATATTATTACTCGATCTCTCCCTATAAATATCTTAAATCTTATCAATCCAAACATAACTTAAGACGATTCTGGCAACAAACTCGCTCTGACATTAAAAGAAAAATAAATGCTTACGCATTATCAAATTACGATAGACCAATAAGGAATTAGACAAATTTCAAAAATTACATTGCACAAATACATCCTAATAGCAGACCACAATGGTCAACAATTAAAAATTAACAAAATCTTATCTCTTATACTAATGACATGGACCATGGTGACATGGAACCATATACCATTGACATGGAACACAGAGGAGCTAGAAACGCTTCGACTATACGCCTCTTAAAGAACATGGAATCATTATGACGCAAT
>CAXIVR010000464.1:0-12639 GCA_964035755.1 Teleogryllus oceanicus | reverse complement strand
CACGGCTCTGCCGAGAGCAAGCAGTGACGAGACGGTGTCATCAAGAAACGCACTTCAGTCGCAGCCGAAAAAAAAAAGGAAATAAAGTTTAAAAAAGAAACCCTAAAAACTCACCCTTTGCCCCCTTAAATGTTGTATTTTCGCAGCAGAGCAGAAGCAGCCGCCGCCGCCGCGTCGCCCGCCAGTGCTCCAGGTATAATTTAAATGCATCTGTAAGAAAGTGAATAATAGTGGTAATTGCCAGTTATTACGCCTCCTGCGTATAGTGCAGCAGGAAAAGCAGGTTATGAAACATCAGGAGCTTTTTGGGGGAATATTACGAGGTTAGGCAATCGAGAGGTGAAAAGCTTAGGTTATGAAAGTGCAGGTTGCTTGTGATAGTTTGGTAATCCTTGAAACGAAATGTCGTAAGAAAACAAATGATCGCACTGAATAAGCCGCCGCCGAGCGCCGCCAGTGCTCGAGGTATAATTTAATGCATCTGTAAGAATGAGAATAATAGTGCAATTGCGATATTACGCCTCATGCGTATAGAGCAGCAGGAAAGTTAGGTTATGAAATCAGTGAGCTGTTTTATTACGAGGTTGGGCAATCGAAGGAGGGAGAAAGCTAGGTTATGAAAGTGCAGGTTACTCAGGGATAGTTTACATAATCCTGAAACGAAATGTAAAGAAAGGAATGATTCGTACTCGTAATATAATAGCAGAGTAGAGTATTTGTCACGCGAAGCCGAGCCCGAAGCGGGAAACGGCTGGCGTTTGAGGACGAATTGTTCGTGTAATTCCACTCACGCTGTGAGCAGAAAGGGGAATTTTTCGTTTTTTTTTCACGAAACGGGAAAAGGGGGGCATTTCTTTTTCTCCATCGTCAGCTCCGCTTTTTTTTTTTTTTTTTTTTTTTTTAAGTCCGTCCCGCCGCGTTCGAAAAATATCGAACTCGCCAAAAGCCATTGGACCAAACCGACACCGCACCACCCAAAACAGCAACGCGGTTCTTCACGATTGCTCCGCCTGCTACGCGGCGGATATATCGAAACTCGGATTTTGCTGTATTTTCCGAAAACCGTGCCTCGCTTGCGCTGTTTTACCGCACAAACATCTCTTCTTTGGCCGACGGATGTTCCCTTTCTTTCCTTGGCACTGGTGCCAACACGAGATTCAGTAAATCACCTTCACCTCGTTAATAATTCCTTCTTAACGAATCAAAGACCTAGGTGAAATCGAAAGATTTCGAAAGAAGCACTTGCGCGTACGTTTATTGTTCTTTTCATTATTTGCCGTCGCGAAGGACAAGGGTTTTATACCAACATTGCAGCGTGGAATGACGACGCGTGACCGTGTGGTGGGGACAGGCGTGGAAATGCGTTGGCGCCGAGAAAGAACATATGAACGTCGATCACAGAATGTGCAACCTACACGCAAAAAGTCGCCCTGCATACTGCTTCTAATCCAAGGACGAGCGGAATGTAGTCGTTTTACTTTACAAAAGGAGAGTGAATTCGCTTTAAAGGCAGACGGAGCGCAGGGCAGTGTAAATACCTGTTTCTGTTCGTCCTGCAAAATCATAGCAATGTATCGCTCGTCACGTTTGCACCACCTGCGGCCGACATGTGTTCGTTTCGTGTGGACATGCGTGAAGGCATTCCGTCTTCTTGTTACGTGAAATCCAGTATTCGGTTTGTTTTAGCAAGTTTCGGCGTAGAAAGTGTGTGCGTGAATGTGTTTTTGTGGGATATAGCAATGTTACGTCTTCATATGTGGTCGGTGAATTACTCTGCCTTTGTACCTTTAACAGCTGATCGTCGTGGTACGTTTATCTTGAGGTAAAACTTTCAACGTTTTGATCGGAGCTTTCCGTGCTATCACTAGCATTGTCGCTTCGTGATTGTTACGAACGTTTCCGCAGTTTCCAAGAAGGGGGCTTTATCATTATTAATGCGAAGGCAAGATTCAAACACAATTGACACGCGCAGGCAGGAAGTGTAATTGCTTTAGAGAATAATTGTTCTTTTCTGTTGTGATGGGAAATGCTGTTTCGTGAGCTTAGTGAGAATTTGGAGTTGGTGTTTATCTTCCAGGTCTTTATCTGAAATTGTCAGGTTGTTGTGGTATTTGATAGATAAGCAATGTGAATTCTGTTTTTGATTTCAACAGTGTAAAACAGTGTGAAGAGCTCCAAAAGTATTCTAGTGCTTCTTGTGTTTCTGGTTTTCATATACGAAGGCATTTCATCTTATGTTTCTGGGGTGTTTGGTGATCTGGAGAGGGAATATTATCATGTGTTTTTTTATCTTCATTGTTTTATTTGTTCAAACGTTCTCTGTGTGTGTAGTGTGAGAAGCTCCTGAAAATTATATATTTTAAGAATTCTCTTGTTTATGCGAAGGAAAAGTGTAATGCAGTAGACAGGAAAATGTTTCTGTGATGTAGGTGGCTTTTTTTTTTTTTGAAGTGAAATTCAGTTAGGAAGTGCAGTGAAAGTGTTTTTAGTGAAAATCGTGTGTAATCCGTGATCTAGTAAGGCTCGTAAAGGGATGTATTGTTGTGTGGATGTTGTTAACTTGAGTAAATTCATCTTAGGTTTTCTGATAATTTTCTAATTTATGTTTCCCAAATTGGAAGTGTCGTGGAGTGGTGTTGGGTTTGTGAGCAGTGTATTCGTTTGATAGAAATGCCGTTCCTTTCTGTGTTCTGATGATTCTGATTTATTTTGTAGCAGGTTAGGTTAGTTTAAAAGGAGGTTAGGCTTAGGTTAGGGTTACGTGGAGCTGCTGGGGTGATTCTTTCCACTAGTTATACCGAAAGGGGTCTGCATTTGCAAAACTGGTGAGAATGTTCTTTGTGTAACACATGTGCTTTTGTGCAGCCTCATCTGCAGCCGCTGCTGAGTAAAGGAAGCAGACGAGACGGTGTCATCCAGCAATTGCACTTCAGTCGCAGCCGAAAAAAAAAGGAAATAAAGATTAAAAGAAACCCTAAAAACTCATCCTTGTCCCCTCAAATGGCGTATTTTCGCGCAGCAGTTGCGCCGCCGCCGCCGCGTCGTCGCCAGTGTTCCAGGTATAATTTAATGCATCTGTAAGAAAGTGAATAATAGTGCTAATTGCCAGATATAACGCCCATGCGTATAGTGCAGCAGGAAAGTTTGAAGCTATGAAATATCAGGAGCTTTTGAAGTGGTGAATATTACGTAGGTTAGGCAATCGAGGCGAGGTGAGGGAGCTTCAGGTTATGAAAGTGCAGGCATCATGGATAGTTTACAAGAATTGGTAATCCTTTGAAACGAAATGTAAAGAAAACGAATGATCTGCACCTCGGTAATATTCCGATCGATAGCAGAGCCGCCGCCGAGTCGCCGTATAATTTCATGCATCGTAAGAATGCGAATAATAGTGCTAATTGCCAGATATTACGCCTTATGCGTATAGAGCAGCAGGAAAGCTAGGTTATGAACATCGCGAGCTTCGTTTCTGACATGCAGGTTAGGCAATCAGTTGGATGAGAAAGCCAGGGTTGCGAGCGCAGGTTACCTGCGTGATAGTTTACATAATCCTGAAACGAAACGTAAAGAAAGCGAACGATTCGTGTACTCGTAATATAATAGCAGAGTAGAGTATTTTGTCACGCGAATCCGAGGACTGAAGCTGTGAAACGCTGGCGTTTGAGGACGAATTGTTACGTGTACATCCCCACTCACGCCAGAGCAGAAAGGAATGTTTCGCCTCTTTTCACGTGAAACGTGGAAAAGGGGGCATTTCTTCTTCATCGTCACTTCGCTTTTTTTTTTTAAGTCCGTCCCGCTGGCGTTCGAAAAATATCGAACTCGCAAAAGCCATTGGATTCAAAACCGACACCGTACAACCCAAAACAGCAACGCGGTTCTTCACGACTGCCTTCCGCCTGCTACGCGGCGGATATATCGAAACTGATTTTTGGTTGTATTTCCTCCGAAAACCGTGCTCGGCTTGCGCTGCTCTACCGCACAAACATCTCTTCTCTGGCCGACGCAGTATGTTCCTTTCTCTGCGTTCTTTACACTGGTGCCAACATCGAGATTCAGTAATAACTACCTTCACCTCGTTAATAATCTCTTCTTAACGAATCAAAAGACCTAGTGAAACCGGAAAAAGATTTCACAGCAAAGCACTTCAAAAAAATGTTTATTGTTCTTTCATTATTTGCCGTCGCGAAGGACAAAGGGTTTTACACCAACATTGGCAGCGTGAATGACGACGCGTGACCGTGTGGTGGGGATGGGCGTGGAATGCGTTGGCGCCGAGAAAGAAACAGGTGAATGTCGACGCAGAATGTGCAACCTACACGCAAAAAGTCGTCTGTTGACCAAGTTTCTAATCCAAGGACGAGCTGGAATGTAGTCGTTTTAATTTACAAAAGGAGAGTGAATTGTTTAGCGGCAGATTGAGCGCAGCAGTGTAAATACCTGCTTCGTTCGTCTCGCAAAATCATAGCAACGTATCGCTCGTCATGTTTGCACCACCTATGCGGCCGACATGTGTTCGTTTCGTGTGTGATACGCGTGTGAAGGCATTCGTCTTCTTGTTACGAAATCTAGTATTCGTGGTTTGTTTTAAAGTAAGTTTCTGGGCGTAGAAAGTGTGCAGTGAATGTGTTTCTTGTGATATAGCACGTTACGTCTTCATATGTGGTCGGTGAATTACTTCGTCTTTGTACCCTCGTGAACAGCTGATCGTCGTGTGTCGTTTTATCTTGAGTGTAAACTTTCAATGTTTTGATTTGAGCTCTTCAAAGTATCACTAGCATTGTCGCTTCGTGATTGTTACGCGAACGTTTCCGTAGTTTCCAAGAAGGCTTATTTATTATTAATGCGAAGGCAAAGATTCGGAACACACCGACACGCAGGCAGGGAAGTGTAATTGCTTTAGAGAATAATTGTTCTTTCGTTGTGATAGCCGGGTATGTTTCCGTGAGCTAGTGAGAATTCTGGAGTTATGTTTGTCGTGGTTCATTCTAAAAATTGTCGTGTGCTGTGTTGTGGTGGCTTGATAGATAAGTAATGTGAATTTGCTTTGATTTAACAGTGTAAACAGTGGTAAGAGCCTAAAAAGTGTGAGTTCTAGTGCTTCTTGTGTTTCGGTTTCTATATACTGAAGGCATTTCATCTTATGTTTCTGGGGTGTTTGGTGACTGAGAGAGTGGAGAGAATAATAACAGTGTGTTTTATCTTCATTGTTTTATTTGTTCTCAAACGTTTTCCTCGTGTGCAGTGTAGTGTGAGAAGCCCTGAAATTATATATATTTTAAGAATTTCTTAAGTTTGTGCGAAGGAAAAGTGTAATGTAAGACAGTGGAAAATGTTTCAGATGTAGGTGGGTTTTTTTTTTTTTTTTTGAAGTGAAATTCAGTTAGAAGCAGTAGTGAGTGTTTTAGTGAAAACGTGTAATCCGTGATCTAGTAAGGCTCGTAAAGGGATGTATTGTTGGTGCGGATGTGTGTTGTTAACTTGAGTAAAATTCATCTTAGGTTTTCTGATAATTTCTAATTTATACTTCCCAAACAAGTGTCGAGTGGTGCTGGGTTTCAGGAGCAGGTATTCGTTTGATAGGAAATGCCGTCTTCTGTGTTCTGAGATGATTCTGATTTACTTTGTAGTGTGCAGTTAGGTTAGCTGCGCTGAGGTTAGTTAGGTTAGCTTACGAGCTGGGTTAAAGTGATTCTTTCCCACCAGTTATACCGAAAGGGGCCCGTATTTGCAAACTGGTGAGAATGTTCTTGTGTAACATGCGTGCTTTTTTGCAGCTCATCTGTGGCCGCTGCCGAGCAAGGCAGGAGACGGTTACCGGGCACTGCACTCTTTCAGTCGCAGCCGAAAAAAAAAAAGGAAATAAAGATTAAAAGAAACCCTAAACTCATCCTTTGTCCTTTAAATGTATGTATTTTCGTGCAGTAGTATAGCTTCAGCTGCCGCCGCTGCGTCGCTCGCCATGCTCCAGGTATAATTTAATGCATCTGTAAGAAAGTGGAATAATAGTGTTAATTGCCAGATATAACGCTCTCATGTATAGCGGTTATGGAAAGCTTAAGCAGAACATCAGAGCGCTTTTTGAAGTGTGAATATTACGTAGGTTAGGGCAATTCGAGGCGAGGAGGGAGCTTGTAAGGTGAAAGTGCAGGTTACTTATGTGATAGTTTACAAGAATTGGTAATCCTTGAAACGAAATGTAAAGAAAACGAATGGATTCGCACTTCGTAATATTCCGATCGATAGCAGAGCCGCTGCCGAGTCGCCGTATAATTCTGGCGCATCTGTAAGAAGTGAAATAATAGTGCTAATTGCCGATATTACGCCTCATGCATATGTTATGTTAGGTTATGAACATCAGTGAGCTGTTTTATTACGTAGGTTAGGCAATCGAAGGAGTGGTGGAGAAAGTTGTGTTATGAAAGTGCAGGTTATCATGTGATAGTTTACATAATCCTTGAAACGAAACGTAAAGAAAGCGAATGATTCGTACTCTGCAATATAATAGCAGAGTAGAGTATTTTGTCACGCCGAATCCGAGACCGAAGCTGTGAAACGGCTGGCGTTTGAGGACGAATTGTTACGTGTACATCCTTGACTCACGCCGAGCAGAAAGGGGAATGGTTTGGTCTTCTTTTCACGAAACGGGAAAAGGGGGCATTTCTTCTTCTTCATCGTCAGCTCGCTTTTTTTTTTTTTTTTTTTTTTAAGTCCGTCCCGCCGCGTTCGAAAATATCGAACTCGCAAAAGCCATTGACCAAAACCGACACCGTACAACCCAAAACAGCAACGCGGTTCTTTCACGACTGCCTCCGCTCGCTAATACGCGGCGGTGATATATCGAAACCCGGATTTCGCTGTATTTCCGAAAACCGTGCTCGCTTTGCGCTGCTCTACCGCACAAACATCTCTTTGGCCGACGCAGTATGTTCCTTTCTGCTCTGGCACTGCGCCAACACGAGATTCAGTAATAATCATCTTCACCAGTTAATAATCTCCTTCTTAACGAATCAAAGACCCAGGAAACCGAAAAGATTTCGAAAGAAGCACTCTCGCGCGCATGTTTGTTGTTCTTTCATTATTTGGCCGTCGCGAAGGACAAGTGGTTTTACACCAACATTGGCAGCGTGAATGACGACGCGTGACCGTGTGGTGGGGATGGGCGTGGAATGCGTTGGCGCCGAGAAAGAAACATATGAATGTCGATCACAGAATGTGCAACCTACACGCAAAAAGTCGCCCGTATACCAAGTTTCTAATCCAAGGACGAGCGGAATGTAGTCGTTTTACTACAAAAGCGAGAGTGAATTGCTTAGTTGCAGATTGAGCGCAGTGGTAGTGTAAATACCCCGTTTCGTCTGTCTCGCAAAAATCATAGCAATGTATCGCTCGTCATGTTCGTACCACCCGCGGCCGACATGTGCTCGTTTCGTGTGTGGACATGCGTGGGAAGGCATTCGTCTCTTGTTACGTGAAATCTAGTACCGTGGTTTGCTTTAAAGTAAGTTTCGCGTGCAGAGGCAGGAATGTGTTTTCGTGATATGTGCAATGTTACGTCTTCATATGTGGTCGGTGAATTACTGGTTCGCACCGTGAACAGCTGATCGTCGTGTGTCGCTTTATCTGAGTGTAAAATCCTCAATGTTTTGATCGGAGCTCCCGTGCTATCACTAGCATTGTCGCTTCGTGATTGTTACGCGAACGTTTCGTAGTTTCCAAGAAGGGGCTTATTTATTGCCAATGCGAAGGCAAAGATTCGGGAAACACACTGACACGCAGGTGCAGGGAAGTGTAATTGCGCTTTAGAGAATAATTGTTCTTTTTCTGTTGTGATAAATGTATGCTCTCGTGAGCTATGAGAATTCTGGAGTTGGTGTTTGTCGGTTCATTCTAAAAATTGTCGTGCTGTGTTGTAGGCTTGATAGATACAATGTGAATTTGTTTTTGATTTTTAACAGTGTAAAACAGTGGTGAAGAGCCTGGGGCAAAGTGTGAGTTCTAGTGGGCTTTGTGTTTCTGGTTTTTATATGTTTGAAGGTATTCTATCTATGTTTGGGTGTTTATGATCTGGGAGGAGAGGAGAGAATAATAACAGGTAAGTTTTATCTTCATTGTTTTATTTGTTCTCAAACGTTTCGTGTGCAGTGTAGTGTGAGAAAATTATATATTTTAAGAATCTTCTTAAGTTTGTGCGAAGGAAAAAGGTAATGCAGACAGGAAAATGTTTCTGTGGATGTAGGTGGGTTTTTTTTTTTTTGAAGTGAAATTCAGTTAGGAAGTGCAGTGAAAGTGTTTAGTGAAAACGTGTAATCCGTGATCTAGTAAGGCTCAAAGGGATGTATTGTTGTGTGATGTGTTGTTAACTTGAGCAACTATCTTAGGGTTTTCCTGATAATTTTCTAATTTATGCTCTCAAACAAGTAATGTGAGTGGTAAGTGGTTTGTGGAGCAGTGTATCTGTTTGATAGGAAATGCCAGTCTCTTTCGTGTTCTGATGATTCTGATTTATTTGTAGTGCAGGTTAGGTTAGCTGTGCCGAGGTTAGGTTAGTTAAAGGCGTGAGCTGGGTTAGTGATTCTTCCCACTCAGTTATACCGAAAGGGGTTCGTATTTGCAAACTGGTGAGAATGTTCTTTTGTGTAACACATGTGCTTTTTGCAGCTCATCTGCAGCTGCTGCCGAGTAAGCAAGCAGTGACGAGACGGTGTCATCAAGCAATTGCACTTCAGTCGCAGCCGAAAAAAAAAGGAAACAAAGACAAAAGAAACTTTAAAACTCATCCTTGTCCCCTTTCAATGAAGGGCTTTCGCAGCAGCAGAAGCAGCCGCCACGCCGCGTCGCTCCGCCAGCTCCAGGTATAATTTAATGCATCTGTAAGAAAGTGAATAATAGTACACTGCCAGATATAACGCCCTTCATGCGTATAGTGCAGCAGGAAAGCTAGGTTATGAACACTGTGAGCTTTTTGAAGCGTGGAATATTACGTAGGTTGAAAATCGAGGCGAGGTGAGGGAGTTTAGGTTGGCGAAAGCGCAGGTTACCAAGTGATATGTCGGCGAATTGGTAATCCTGAAACGAAATGTAAAGAAACGAATGGATTCGCACTGTAATATTCCGACTGAGGAGCAGAGCCGCCGCCGAGTCGCCGTATAATTTCATGCATCTGTAAGAATGCGAATGGCCAGCAAGCACTGCCAGATATTACGCCTCATGTATAGAGTAGCAGGAAAGCTAGGTTGCGAACATCAGTGAGCTGTTTTATTACGTGGTGTTAGGCAATCGGGAAGCGAGGCAGGGAGGTGCCAGGTTATGAAAGTGCAGGTTACCTTATGTGATAGTTTACATAATCCTGAAACGAAACGGAAGAAAGCGAATGATCTGTACTCGTAATATAATAGCAGAGAGTATTTGTCACGCGAATCCGAGACCGGTTGTGAAACGGCTGGCGTTTGAGGACGAATTGTTACGTGTACATCCCCACTCACGCTGTGAGTGAAAGGGGAATGTTTCGTCTTCTTTTCACGAAACGGAAAAAAGGGGGCATTTCTTCTTCATCGTCAGCTTCCGCGCTTTTTTTTTTTTTTAAGTCCGTCCTGGCCGCGTTCGAAAAATATCGAACTCGCAAAAAGCCATTGGACCTCAAACTGACACCGTACAACCCAAAACAGCAACGCGGTTCTCTTTCACGACTGCTCTCTCGCCTGCTACGCGGCGGATATATCAAAACTCGGATTTTGCTGTATTTCTCCGAAAACCAGCTCTCGCTTGCGCTGCCTCTACCGCACAAACATCTCTTCTTTGGCCGACGCATGTTCCTCTCTGCTCTTGGTACCGAAAGCAACACGAGATTCAGTAATAATCACCTCTTCACCTCGTTAATAATTCCTTCTTAACGAATCAAAGACCTAGGTGAAACCGGAAAGATTTCCGAAAGAAGCACTTGCGCGTACGTTTATTGTTCTTTCATTATTTGCTGTCGCGAAGGATAAGGGCTTACACCAACATTGGCAGCGTGAATGACGACGCGTGACCGTGTGGTGGGGATGGGCGTGGAATGCGTTGGCGCTGAGAAAGAAACATATGAATGTCGATCACAGAATGTGCAACCTGGTGACACGCAAAAAGTCGCCCTGTATACCGTTTAATCCAAGGACGAGCGTGGAATGTAGTCGTTTTATACTTACAAAAAGGAGAGAATTGCTTTTGCAAGGCAGATTGAGCGGTGGCAGTGTAAATACCTGTTTCGTTCGTTCCGGCAAAATCATAGCAATGTATCGCTCGTCATGTTTGCACCACCTGCGGCCGACATGTGTTCGTTTCTCTGTGTGTGGACATGCGTGAAGGCATCTGGTCTTCTGTTACGTGAAATCTAGTATTCGTGGTTTGTTTTAGCGCAAGTTTCGGGCGTAGAAAGTGCAGTATCGTGTTTTTGTGATATAGCAATGTTACGTCTTCATATGTGGTCGGTGAATTACTTGTCTTTGTACCGTGAACAGCCGATCGTCGTGCGTCGTTTTATCTTGAGTGTAAACTTTCAATGTTTGATCGGAGTTTCGTGCCATCACTAGCATTGTCGCTTCGTGATTGTTACGCGAATCGTTTCCGCAGTTTCCAAGAAGGGGCTTTATTTATTATTAATGCGAAGGCAAAGATTCGAAACACACCGACACGCAGTGCAGGGAAGTGTAACTGCTTTAGGAGAATAATTGTTCTTTCTCTGTTGTGATGGGAAATGTATATTTCCTGTGAGCCAGTGAGAATTTGGAGTTGGTGTTTACGTTCATTCTAAAAACTGCCGTGCGCTGTAGTTGTGGTGGTTTGATAGATAAGCAATGTGAATTCTGCTTGATTTTAACAGTGTAAAACAGTGGTGAAGAGCTCTAAAGTGAGTTCTAGTGCTTCTTGTGTTTCGGTTTTATATACTGAAGGCATTTCATCTTATGTTTGGGGGTTTTTTGATCTGGAGAGAGGAGAGAATAATAACATTTTTTTTTTTATTTTTTCATTGTTTTATTTGTTCTCAAAGCGTGTGCAGTGTAGGGGAAAAGCCAAAAATTATATATTTTTTTTAAAACTTAAGTTTGGGGAAGGGAAAAAAGTGAATGCAGACAAAAAAAATTTTTTGGATGTGGGGGTTTTTTTTTTTTTTTTTGAATGAAATTCAGTTAGAAGTGCAGGAAAGGGCTTTAGTAAAAACGTGAATCCGGATCTGTGGCCGAAAAGGGATGATTGTTGTGTGATGTGTTGTTAACTTGAAAATTTCATCTTGGGTTTTTTGATAATTTTCTAATTTATTTTTTCCCAAACGGTGGGAGTGGTGTTGGGTTTTGAGCAGTGTATTCGTTTGATAGGAAATGCTGCCTTTGTGTTCTGAATTTGATTTATTTTGTAGTGCAGGTTGGTTAGCTGTGCTGAGGTTGGGTTAGGTTGGGTTAGGGAGCGGGGGTTGTGATTTTTCCCACTAGTTATACCAAAAGGGGGTTTATTTGAAAAACTGGTGAGAATTTTTGTGAAACACATGTGCTTTTTGAGCTCATCTGTAGCCGCGCCGAGAAGCGATGACAAACGGTGTCATCGCAATTGCACCAGTCGCAGCCGAAAAAAAAAAAAAAAATAAAGATTAAAAAAAAACCCCAAAACCTTTCCCTTTTCCCCTTAAATGTATGTATTTTCGCAGAAAAAAGCGTGCCGCCCCGCGTCGCCGCCAGTGCTCCAGGTATAATTTAATGCATCTGTAAGAAAGTGAATAATATGCAATTTGGAATAACGCCTCATGCGTATAGTGCAGGGAAAGCTAGGGTTTGAACATCAGGGGCTTTTTAAGTGTGAATATTACGAGGTTAGCACCCAGGCGAGGTGAGGGAGCTAGGTTATGAAAGTGCAGGTTATTATGTGATAGTTTACGAAGAATCCCGAAACGAAATGTAAAGAAAACGAATGATGCACCGTAATATTCCACTATAGCAACCCCCGCCGAGTCGCCGATAATTTTATGCATCTGTAAGAATGCGAATAATAGTGCAATTGCCCGATATTACGCCTCATGCGTATAGAGCAGCAGGAAAGCAGTTATGAAATGGGAGCTGTTTTATTACGTAGGTTAGGGAATCGAAGGAGGTGAGAAAGTAGGTTATGAAAGGGATTACCTTTTATAGTTTAATAACCTTGAAAAGAAACGAAAAAAAAGGAATGATTTGTACCGTAATATAATAGCAGAGTAGAGTTTTTTTCACGCGAATGGGGGACCAAACTGTGAAACGGCTGGCGTTTGAGGACGAATTGTTACGGTACATCTACTCACGCGGGGGCAGAAAGGGAAGTTTTTCTTCTTTTACGAAACGGGGGGCATTTTTCTTCTTCATCGTCAGCCCCGCTTTTTTTTTTTTTTTTTTTTTTTTAAATCCCGTCCCGCCCCCTTCGAAAATATCGAACTCGCAAAAGCCATTACCAAACCCACAGTACAACCAAAACAGCAACGCGGGTTTTTCACATGTCCCTGCACGCGGCGGATATTGAAACCGGGTTTTGGTTTTATTTCCTCCGAAAACCGTGTTTCGCTTGCGCTGCTCTACCCCACAAAATCTTTCTTTGGCCGACGCAAAGTTCCCTTTTCTTTGGGACTGGTGCCAACACGAGATT
>CAXIVR010000462.1:0-39437 GCA_964035755.1 Teleogryllus oceanicus | reverse complement strand
TTTCACGTGATTCTGCAATGACAAAAAAACAGAATAAGCCTCCTGCCACCACGACAACGTGTTTTTCTGTGTTTAAAATGCTAATGAATTATAAATTAGTCTATCCTCTCCCAAAAAAGTACATTTTCAATTACGTTTTTTTTTTAAATATGCTTTGCAATTTCTCCTCACCTGCAGTTCAGATACAGTTAGTGTAAAATTTGGACACCTGTTTCTTCACTAATAACTCCTTTCCAAGTTTTGGCGTCAGAAAATTAAGAGGAAAAAACAAATTTATTGTAACTTGATGGCTCTTCATTTACAACAAGATCATCTTTTCGGATGAGAGCCAAATTTTTCCCGTTTTGGAACAGTCTTGTTTCCAGTTTTGGTTTTGGGTCAGTGTCTAGTATGGAGAAAAGAACACAGATTTGATCCAGAATTTAATTCCAACTGTCAAACACGGATGTGGTTCAGTCTTAGTTGGGGTGGATGAGTGCTAGTGGAGTAGAATTTACTCATCATATACATTATAATGAACTAATATGACTACATTGACATTTTAAGAAATAATTTGAGAGCATGTGCTGCCAAAGAATTTAGGTCAAGCTTACATTTTCAACAGGACAATGACCCTTTAGCACACCAATCTAATATGAAACTTTGGTTATTGCCCAAAACAATTGCACTCTCCTCCTCAGTCTTCAGACCTAAATCTGATAGAAATTTACAGAGTTTTCTGGAGAAAAAAATGAAATAGAAACATTGCAAAGAAAGCAGAATTGAAAAGAGGTACGAGAAGAATGAAGTATATTTCTTCTAAATTGTGCAAAACCTTGCTGAATTCCTTTCACAGAGATTTAAAGGGCCTTATTCATGCCAAAGGAAAGCCACAAAATATTAACAGGTCTTTTTAGCAAATGTGTTTAGAAAATTTTTTGGACTATCAGAGTCCAAAGACTTTGCATCCCATTTCAGTGCAGTGTTTCTTGTTTTCATCAGTACCAATTGGTTGGATTTCTGAAACTATTTTTGTGGAAATATAAGAAGAACTTATTTGTTGTCAAGACAGTTTTATCTCATTTATTAAATCCCCCTGCAATGTTTCCACACACCCAAAACAGAAATATTGTAAGTGTCCATTCACTTTTACTCTTTAAATGTATGTATATAAACAACATTTTTATGTATAGATGCATTTCAAGACAAAAGGAAAGAAAATTTAAGACAAAAGAAAAGAAAAAAAAAATTCTTAATTCATTAAATTGGACCACTATCAAGTCAGTTTTATACAAGAAGAAACATTGCATTATAATATTTACTTAAAATACTGATGACTAATCAACAGCTTGTACAGCAACATCATATTCTTTATCCAGAGTCATAGCAACAATACGATCTTTGAATTTGCTGGAAACAACTCTAGCTTCCCCTTCAATTCTTCAGAGGCATATAAGGGTTTTGCAAAGCCTGATGAAATAGAAACCAGGTAATTGCATTAGCAAAACTCAGATGAATAAAAGCCAACTAAATTCTAAAAATTTTAAATCACCTTACCTGTAAACATTTAATCGAATCCCCAACCTTATCATGCAATGTCCAACCAATGTTTTTAAAGATATGAATCATCTAGAAAGTTCTGATGAAACTTCTTCATCCACACTTATTTCTGCCATACATATTGCTCTGATTTCGGTAAAGTATCTCTACAAATACAAAGTAGAATGCAACTTAAAATTTAAAAAAAATCATAATAATCATGTATGGACAAATTCTCCAAATATTGTGATAAATAAATACAGGAGAGAAATATTTTAGATTCTGAAATACAATAGAGGTACAATTTTCAATTTAATTATAAACACCTTTTTTATTTTCTCACCTTTTTACAGTGAGACTTTTTTTAAAACGCGTTTCACGTTATACTTTTTGGAGTCCCGTACATTCTTATAACTCCCATGCTAAATTATTTTTAGTTATGCGTGATATGTTTATACTTTTTTCACATTTATACATTCACAATAAAAATCCCTTTAAGACTGTTTAACTTTCAACGATCCAATGAGCACAGAGCGACCTGCACCGAGAGCCTGGAGAGGACATTGCTTTTTGTCGGAATGCTGCAAAGCACTTCTGGAGTGAACTGTCACCGGCTCTTGGAGGGAACTTCCGCTAATGAAACTTGTCAAAAGAAGCTGATTTGGTCTAGCTAGGGCAGAACGTAAGCCTGGAGTGTTAGCGCAAAGTTGGCTTGTGGGCACCCCTGACCACAAAAATTGTAAAAAATTTTTGAGGAAGGGTTTGTACAAGAGCTCTCCGGCGATCTTAGGGGGCAACAGCTAGCTCCGAGGAAGCTCAAAGGCATTCCTGGGGGAGAGAAATGATGAAAAAGACCAATAAGTGAGAAAGTTTGTGCAAATAACTGTCCCATTCTCTGAAGACCTTTTGCTCGTAATAACATACATGATCCTTTCAGTAGCGGTTTGGCAGCTGTCGCCAGGCTGGGGGGCTGTGCACGCGCTTCCTGTATTCCATATGATTTGACCATGGAATCTCAAGTAACATAAACCCTTGACATCAAAGTAACCAGCCATGGTTAAAGCTGCCACTAGTTGTATACGAGGACATGTCTTCATTTCCCGCAGTGAAACAAGTTACAAGTTCATCAGTATGCATGTCTGTTATTACGAAAAGAATGGTAGAAAGTAACCCCTTTCAAATTAGAAAAAAAAATTTAAAAGTTTTTGAGAGAGTGGCAAAAAAAAAGAGTAGGTATTGTAAAGAACTGGTAAATTGGTAAAACGATAGTGCAAAAATTGAGTTTTTTTTTGTAATAATAATCAATTTCAGTTATATTTTCTCAAACTTTTTTTCCCTCAGTTCCTGAAAATGTATAACTGAATCTCCTGAATATAATTCAAGGCAACAAAAACATAGCAAATTATTAGTAAATAGAACAAAGTCAATATGAGCAGATATTGGGTGGATTCTACATTTGATCAGTGCGGTCGTATTTGGTTGCACGCCAGTGCCCAGATAATCGGAAAAATCTATAATATCTAAGGAACATTCATTTTCATTTTAATGATATTAAATAGTCAAGATATTGGAGCAATATCACTGATATGAAATCTTTTTAAAACCCAAAGGGAGTACCCAATTGGCACTCTCCCCGTATCTAGTAACTTCAGAATTGCACCACCCCTTTTGGCTGCATTACAGGGTTTAACAAATTTACTCTTTGGCTTTTCCCAATTTAACACGGGAACATGGGTCCATGGTGGGACAACCACCCAAGTGCGCTTCGCGCCGGGTGACAGAGGAGTCTAAAGGGAATACCAATATTCTGACATCGCCTGACTCACTGAAAAGGTAATTTTATGAATTTCATTTTGTTATTGGGACACAAGTTAAAACAATTATTGGAGACATTTAATGCATTGTTTATAATTTGGAGAATTGCTTTATTTGATATTAGGTTTGCTGATTCAAAGTGTACAACTGATGAGTTCTTTATGTAAAGGTGGCTGTTCGGGATGGAAGTCCAAATGTATCCTGGAAGCAACATGCCGCAGCTTGCTTGGTAAACAGTTTGCAAGCGTTCTTGTAAATATGAATGTTTTAAGCTCTTATT
Source organism: Teleogryllus oceanicus (assembly GCA_964035755.1). Lineage (NCBI taxonomy): Eukaryota > Metazoa > Arthropoda > Insecta > Orthoptera > Gryllidae > Teleogryllus > Teleogryllus oceanicus. The sequence continues at coordinate 35,824 of CAXIVR010000462.1, read as the reverse complement.
ATTGACATACATACCAGGGTAGTAGTTTTTGAAATATAATCATTTTATTTGTGTGAAAGATGAACAATTGTGCTTGTTGTGGGCTGAGTCAAACCTAACCCCCAGTGGAAATTCAAAGCCAGAACCAATGCACTGGGGGGTGTACAAAACTTGCACAGACACAATGCAGAAAATTATGTAAGTAATGTTTCAATATAGGCTTTCATTTTAACTAATTCTTAATTAATTTATTGAATTGCTTACATTTTTATTATATATTCGTATTTTGAATTTTGTAAATTATATTTCTGTCTTCAATGGAGGTTCAATCTCCAGTCTGTTAGTACCACGTCACTGCATTTTCATACACTTTGGCAACACATGACAAGACTCAATATGAAGCTGATGATCTCAAACAATTATCCTACAAAGCATGACCTTTTATAAATCTTACGGATCTGTGTACAAACACTGATTTGAACATATACGCCAACATGTTTTTTAAATTTTATCCATATTTTCTTCCAATTCCCGGCGCTTTGTCTTAATGCTTCAGGCATCACTAACGTTTTTCTCTGGCTTTTTGTCTTTCTGCCTCATACTGCGCTGGAGTGTTATCCAAGTTAATGGAGACAGTCAGGCAACATCCACTAATGCAGTCATCAGTTTCATTGCTGAAATACAATTTCACCAAATACAATAGCATTTAAGAGACTCTAATTCAATGTTTCCGACTTAAAACCAATCAATATAAAACAAATAATATTTCAGAATTTATTCAATTTTGCATGCAATTATTACAATTATTATTTTAAGATGATGATTGCAGATTCCATGTTGAAACCAACAAGAATATCAATAATTAATGAAAGAAAATGGGAAATTTAAAAAAAAACTATTTAATGTACTTACCAGCTAAAGTAGCAGGTGAAATGACGAATTGGAATCCGATAACCAGTTAACAAAGATATTACATTGTCCATTAGATACTGGTCATATATATAGAATATTGACATTGTTTCACAAGTATCTGAACAAACTCACAAAAGTTATTACAAATTTCTTCCAAGTCTGGCCAGTCATAATTAGAGGGGATTGCCACTTTCCACCCAGGAAATAAAACGTTTTAAAAAAAAAAAAGTCACCCCATATACAAAACCCACTTATGTCTACAAATAGCATAATTTATACATTTTTCAAAGTAGGACAAAAATTGAAAATTACATTTTGAACAAAGGTGACTCATTAAATTGGTACTATAATGCACTAGCACTCTGATGGTCACCTAAGGTTCCAATGTTTAGTACTTTTGTGATCTTACCAAGGTTGTGTCTCTGATTTCTGAAGAGTTGTGGGGGTTCATCATCTTCAAAGGTCAGTGAGTTGAAATTATTCATGATTAGCAATAAGAGTTATTTTTAGTGTGTGTCGATCTTACTCATCGTTAGTAAAAAGGGGGTATCTTTGTCTTTCTTGTTTTGACAATACAAATTGAATATTGTTTCATGCACATTTCATCAACTGCATTACATGTAATTTTTTGAAAACCAAGGGAAAAAAAGCAAAATTTATTTTTTACAATTATTTTACGTAGTCGATTCAACTCAGATTAGTAATAACGACCCACAAATATGCTTGGTGATCTAGGATTAAAAATATCTATTTCACTAATGTTTTTCAACTGACGAGAAGTACTGTGAAATAATGATCCACCTGGATACGCCCCAATAATTTTAATATGGAATATTTGATCCCAAAAGTGACAATTGTGACTAGTAAACAGAGGAGAGGGACAAAAAAGGGAAAAATTTCTTTCTACTTTAAAATTTTTCCAGATCTGAAAAAGGTAAATAACAAATATGAAAGACACCAATAAAAAAGAGCATATAAATTACATAAACATTTGTTTACATATTGTATTTTGGCAATTAAAATAATATAAGTGAAGGATGGTTGAAAGGTCAAAGTCGAAGATTTATGAGATAAAATAAGTTAAAAAGGATTAAAGGGGAAAAACGACCAACAAATTGTGGATGGAATAGTTTTAAAAAAATATTTTGGTCTACAGGAGAAATGAGCGATACATAAATTATTAATAAAGAACAAAAAAGGAAAATATTCTACAAAAGTGTCAACATACAGAAACAATAGATTGTTTTATTTTCATTTAACCAGTGGTAAAAATTACAGGAAACGTATGTTGGGCAGCATAGAGAATGGTAGTAGGCAGCAAAGCGTTAGATTGTTTTAATTGCAAGTCGAATTTTCTTTCCTTTTCAAAATTTGATTTGCAGCAAAGTTTTGTAACGAGTCTATGGGTCTGAAGTGAAGGTGGAGGTATGGAATAATGGCCAGAAGTGAAAGATTCCTGAGGGGCATGGATGATGAAATATACATGGCATTACTGCGTAATGGGAAGAATAACTTTGAACTTTTTCTCAAAATTAATATGACAGAGACAAGATTGTTTAGCTTTTAAAAAGGAGAATTAAATTTTAAAATTACGCCATAATAGCATGCATGTGTATCGGAGGTAGGTATGAATGAGTTATTAAATCAATATAATAAAAATAGGTCTATTTCAGGTTTATTATTCTTCATGGTGTAATCTTTTGTGTGTATTTTGTTGTTTTTATGTAGTGTTTGTTGTGATTTAGATGAAGTCATGATCGGAATAGGTAATGAAACTAAAAATATTTACTTACAGTAAAATAAAAAGAGTTGCGCCAATTACCCCCGTTGCAACTTTTGAAAATTGGGAACTTTGTTTTTATTTATTTAGGTATGAGACAATGGTTACTTCCAACATAAGCCCATATTTTATCTATAAAAAATTGATAGAACATCCGCATTGCATATGGCATGGGTTCACGAACTTCAAAAAAAAATAATTTGTGGACCATGGATTAATTAATTAACTAGAAAAGAAAGAAATGTAATAGTAGAGGTGGAAATTGATTACGTTAAACCCAGTACAGAGACATTGTTATTTTCCAAATAATGACATTAAAGTAATAGTTGAATTAATTTTAGGTTATAGTGGCTCAAGCGACGAGCAAAGAAATATATGTTTTTATTAAACAATTCATGTGAAAGAGTCTCAGTGGCTCCCATTTTGGGACCAGAGTATACAAATTATCATTAAACAAAGACAGGGAAAATTAATCCAAGCAAAGCAATCTCAGAATACGGTTCAGGAAACGCACACAGATTGAAAATGGTTGGGAAAAAAAACTTTTCCTAAAATTTGTTTTAGCAATAAATTATCACAATCTACATTAGAAACATTTCACACATCTGACATTGATCTAACGCATTTTCATCTTCTCTCCTTGGAACCTCTATCAAATACCTTTCCCGAAATCTTTACCTCTCAATCTAGACTGTTTTTAATTTATAAAACTGAGTAAGCTACACTGGGCAGGCTGAAAAATCCAAAGAGAAAAATTAGAAGGGAAAAGGCCCTTTCGAAATTAAATGCGTAAGAAAGGAAAACAGGGACTAAAAAAGGTCTTTGGGATTACAGTGTTTATGTATGGAAATGTTTATGATTGTTCTCTTGGGATGTGTTGCAACAAATCATTGACCTGCTCTGAAAATAATAATTTTCAGCTTTGAAGGATTTTAATGTTGCCCGAGCTGCAAATCACATCGTTCATCTAACATGAAGAAAGCTCCAAAAACCCAAGACCCTTCATCAACAGGATCAGTTCAAATGAAATGTGCCCTATCAATGTTTGCTAGTTGGTGGAGGCAGAGGCACAGACCTGACCTCAAAGATATTCTCACCTTGTTCAATTGACATTAATTTTGTCGAATGAAATTTCATCTTTCACGTAAGTGGTAGAATCTACACAGTAACAGATAATTATTTGTTAATGGTACTGGATTGAAGGAATATGGGTTAATGAATTTTTTAAACTGGAAACAAACATTTGGGACCATTCATGTAAATATTTTGCTACAACCCAAGAACTTGCATATTTTGGTATAATTAAAATTTTTTTGCTTTTTTTTTTTTATCTATGATCACTTTTTTCTTACATATCTTGTTATATTTTAATATATTTATGGAATAAAAAGAAACATTTCAGATGGAGTTTGCAAAATATTACTAGAATCATCTTTCTTACAAAGCAATGTTGCTGTTATGAGCACGGACTTTTGTTATGATTTGTCACCCTTTCCCACCTGCTTCTCAGAAACCCATACTTGGAATCACAGATGAGTGGATGTTGTAAAGCAAAAGTAATGTCAACCACGACTTGCTCGTGTTTCTAAAAGCCCAATGCGAACTCTATCAAAAACTGACAAATTTTTATAGATCAAGCCTTTCATGTTATTGGATTGAGGGCAGATCTGTTCTTTTTAAACCCGGAATCATTACTGGCTACAAGTTACATCCATTCACTTAACCTGATCAGTGACATTCTGTGCTCTGAAAGTTAAATAGAGCATTTTTAAACAACATAATGAATTTTTATTTTACATATATTTTATTTTTCTTACCCTGGTTTAAAAAATAAATATTAATAAATATTTGCTTTTTTTTACAATAAATTCTGTTCTAATCATGATAAAGAACTATCAATATAAAAAAAAATTTAAATTTTGAAACAAACCCCATCAAATTCTTTCAGTCATTTTTCTAATAATAGCTGCATGTTCCATTGAGGCTTATAGTGGAGTTATTTTTCCTTTACATCCAGATGCATTTATAAAAAAATGCATTAAAAGAGAGAGCTGCATCTCTATTTACTTTGTAACTTTCAATCAATCATCAACAACTGTCTGAAAAAGGATTATTTAAATTCCATTCCAACTCACAATTACCTTTTACATACATACACTGGATTTTAAAGGAAGGGAATTAAATAAGAGGAAAAAAGATTAGTTGGTTCAAAGAACTGCACTTTTCAGAAATGATTTAAAAGAGCTTTATGCCCATTCAAATTATTTTAGAAAGCTAGGCCTGCAACTATGTTTTTAAGTAATTTTAAAAACGTATGATTTTGTGATTTGATTAATTCTTTATCAATTTTTTTGTAGAGTGCCTCTAAATTGAATTAAGTTTAATGCAACTTTTCACACAGTAAAAATACCTGTAGAGAAGCTTTGCCTGTCGTATAATGAAGTATAAACAACTCTCATTTTCCCGCAAAAGTTCAGAAAGCGGTTTACGCCTGGTCCCCTTCTGGGCTCTTCAATTGTCATAACTCTTTGTGGCCTCTGCTGGAGTTTTGGCCACAGGAAAGAAGTGAAAGTAGCTGATGCTTTGGGCTTTGCAGCAGCTGCTGCTAAAACACCAAATAAACAAACCCAATTGTACAAAATCGCTTCAACATACATTGCAACAAATTAAACCTGGTTCACTGTTCTACTAAAGTTTATGAGGTCTATAAAGGTTTTGTGTTTAAAATTCTGTAATATACATTTTGAATTGAATATACAAATGAGTGAATTAAAATATTTCTTAACCTTCTGTGCTCCTTAGTCAAGTAGGGCTGGCATTACAAAATTGCTCTTCTGTCCAATAATGGGTTCCACATCACCTAATCTGTTCATTCTTTCTGAGCTCCATACTTATTTGAATTTTTTTAGGATGTGCAATGGTAGAAACAATTGGTATGTCTATTTCTATTGTTGAATGATTTCAGATTGTTACATGGTTCATTTGCTAGTACAGTCAACTCTGGTTATGTGAACTTCTGGGACTAACATTTTTTGGGTTTACTATATCCGATGATGTCAAAATTAAATAGAATTTCTTCATAAAATTTATTTTATTAATACAGAGAAAGGCAAAAATACATTAACAGCCTTTTAAATGAAAATTTAAGATCTATTGTCCTAAAAAACAATTAAATTCATTGTTTACTTATTATTAGTAATTTCTCTAGATCCTTCTCCCGAATTCATCCTCCATACTTTGATTTTGCATTGTCCTCTGTGTCTATGTATTGTAATGCAGTCTTGACACTTTTAATGACCTGCACTGTTGGGAAAACCATCCCGCTCTCCCGGGCCCCTACTTCCTATAACATACGAGATGCTTTCCCTTTGAGGAGGCAAGGGGTAATGAAACTGATCACCCGCTTGACATGGTCAATATCGCCAGGCTGTCATAGTGCATGCTTCTAGTCACCCATGTAGAACTCGCGCTTTGTCCCACGGATTATCAAGCAACACAAAGATTGACAATGAAGCGGGAATCGTGGGGTTTTCTGCAACGTTGTAGCCCTTGCAGATAACAGCCTTTGTTTCCGCAGTGAAACCGAATAAAGGCCAGGCATAAAGGTCAACAGTAAGGTGCCCATTCTCAGACCCCCACCTTCCTGTCAGGAGACTGCTTGATTATGACCTTTGGTCGAGCGATGGTTTTTCAAACAGCCTAGTCTTGATTCGTGGCACTGGGGTGATATATTCCTTTTCAGGATGGAATTAATTTCCTGGGCATTGTATTTCCTACGTTTGCACATCCAGGTTCAGGTTCCTATAACTGTATTTTTACGCTTATTTGTAACATAAGTGAAACGAACCAGTGACTTAAGAAAGATGCCATCCAATAGAAAACATTGAGCACAAACAGTGCAAATATCACGATTATTGTTGATCATTTCAAATTTTCAAATCTTCATAGACTATTAACTGCTTGGAAGTGTAAAGATGTTAACTAAATAGGCTGAAGCCTAGAACATGGTATAATTTAAGGAAGCCAACACTTTGCGCCGCGCCGGCGAGGGAGAAATTCATGAACAGGAAACGAGCGGTGATTAGGAAATTATGAGGGGAACCTTTCGATAGGGGAAGTAGTGACCAATATAGATAACTTAGTATATACAGTGAAACTCTGTTTATATGTTTCTCACTTATATGTGTCGGTGTGTGTGTGTTTTAAGCCCCAGATAAATTCCTATAATTCGCATAAAATATTTCAGTTATGCAGGTAATTGTTTATACGTTTTTCACACATATGTTCATAATAAAAGTCCCTTTAAGATCGTGTAACGTTCAAATGATCCCAGTAAGGCACAGGGCACCTGGGCCAAGAACCCTGAGGTGGTAGCACCAAGTTGGCTCAGGACCACATCTGGGAGTGGAACTTCAAAAATTTGAGTCGGATGCGTACATGAGCTTTCTGATGATCTCAGTAGGCGACTGCTAGCTCAGGGAAGATCAAAGCGTGCCCAGCAGAGTATTGACATAGATGAAAAATAAGTAGAAAGTTTGTGCACCAACTGTCCCAATCTCTGAAGGCCCTTTGCTGCCATGATAACATTGAGATCCTTTCGGTAGCAGCCTGGTGGAGTCGTCAGGTTGTGGGACTGTGGCAGTCAGGGCTTCCTGTTACCCACTTTCAACATCGTGCTTTGACCTGTGAAATCTCAAGTAACATCAAACTTGAAACCAAACCAACCAGTCGGTTGCCGCGCCAGTTATGCCCACGAGGGCATGGCCTTCGTTTCCACAGAAGTCATCAGTAGGGGCAGATTTTACTGAAACGTCCTTTCATATCTCTTTTTACTTTAGAACAATGACTTTTAGTAGTCATTTTATCTTATGACTAAGGAACAACAGATTTTCATGTAAATACACTTTTGATAGGAACAAGGTACCTGTTTTGAATATGTTTTCTAGACTTTTCTAGACATTCTGAATGAATTGAGACCATTTTATTTTCACAAATTTTACCTTTTACCACTATTTTTTACGTATTTTGTTACATTCGAATATTACTTGTACAAAATATCAAAGAAGAATTTCCCAATAATTTTCCCGAAATCTGTTTTCTGATAAACTTAACAATGTAACACTGCACGTTTATGTCCTCCTGACCTTCGCTCTGACTGAACCTCTGCCCTTGCTTCTCAGAAACCACTAGGATTAGCGGATGGTCAAGAACAGAAGTGTAAGCAATCACATGCTTTCTCACGTTCCATTCAACCCACCGAACACAATATTAATCGAACAAATGTTGTTTAGAATGTCTATCTTATTGCGCTTCCTGCGCCCACCTACAAACCTCTTTGCTTCAGATATGCGAAAATGGAACCTATCAGTATTAGCTCTCACTACAACCGGGCAGTCACTTATGAAAAACTACAGACTTCGTAAAACTACAGACTGTACTTTCCCAAATATTTTACGTTTCATATAGTAATCTTATTGAGTGATGTGGAGTGGACTTGTGAGACAATGCCAAAATGTAGCGACAGCCAAAGAGTTAGTGGCTAGATACATCCGTGAGTTTCTAATGAAACCTTCAGAAGCGACTCGAGTATATTGTACTCGCATGCTGTGAGAAAAGGTTCAACCTCCCAACGGTTTCAAGTCATGCACACAGGTACAGCAAAACACAGACAGCGCTACTAATAAGCGTGGTGTAACTTGGATATACCACGTTTATTCTAGGAGTAGTTAGTTCTAGCTTAAGCTCGGTGTAGGGACGGAATAAATTTGTACTAATAATGCGGCCTAAACCATGGAATAACTACACCTTTTCTAAAGCGAAAACAACGCTTGGCAACATTGCTTCTTGTAGCCTTTGGCAAATTTTCTTTATTCTCTGCTGTGGGAAAGTAGCGAGCAACAAACCTGCCGACTACAAACAATCAATTCGTTTCCGTTTTTGTGAGAGTTTTCCTCCAAAATTGTATTATCTTTTTCCATTTCAGCCTTGTGAACCAATGATTCAGTGAATTATATGTTAATTGAAAATATTGTTGCAAGTGAAGAGTAATTAAATGGGTAACATTCAAAGGCCCAGATTTCATCTGAACTATAAAATTTGCAAGTACAGAGAGAGTAAAATTTACGGGAGAAAGAAAAATTAGTTATGTAGGTTATACTGAAGTAATGTTTGTTTTGGTTTACCAATAGACATTGTACGATTTTGGTAAAATTCTAAATTGAGAGCTTTTCCTACCATTATGTGTTTATTGGAAGTAAAAATTTAACCAATTTTTCCCCTTTTTAAAAATTTAAAATAATTGAATTGTTTCTTAATCTTCAAAAAATTTTATCTAGATGCTTTAAGAAATTCTCTGATCTTTCTGATTAGTCCTGATTAAGCAAAGACTAAAGTGGTATGGTACCTCTTGTATCTTTTTTCTCGGTGAGAGGGATGCACATCTGGCCAATGATTAAAGTGGATTTTAACTTGTGGCAGTGTAAATTTCACAGTCGAAATTTTAGTGCATATATATTTATGAACCTAATTACATATTCATGTGAGAATGTGGGACAGCTGAACAACTTTAAAAAGGGAATGTTTTTAGTTGTATGGCCTTTAAAAATAGGATCCGAAATTTCATTTCGTAGAACTGATTTCTCATGTCAACATGAATATCTGTGGCATTTTCCAAGTTTGATGGTTGCAAGAGAATTTCTGAAGCCTGTTTGGAGCAACGAAATCTGCTTTTCAGCACACAAAACATATTTCCACTGTGTTCCTAGTGCGCTATGCTTTTCATTTGTAGAGCTCTTCTTTTCTTGACCTGAACCTCAACACTGGGGTGAAGAAATACGGGGTACATGCATACCCGGAATCTCCCAAAAGCCTACCATGAAACTGTCCACATTCAAAGTCCACTTTCAATGCAGATTCATTGAATATACGAGTCTGTGCACTCCGTACCATCTGCCACAATATCCATTACCTTTAGCGAAGCATCACACAACATGCGTTTAATGGTGGAAATTCTTCTATTTTTGTAACAGTGCCCTCCATTCCCGCAACATGTGGATGCAGATGTGAGTGCAATCAATGCATCCGATTACATCTCAATCCACATATATCAGAAAACATGTTTATTTCTGCATCTCTTCATCTAACGTTCAGGCATTCGAATATCGTCTGCCTCTTTCCACAATACACAGTGCCACCTTGGCACTATAGTTATGGATTGTTGACTTATCCCATGCAAGTCAGCAGAAATCGTTGAATTTTGTTTCTTCCGAGTGAAGAGCAGTTAAATTTGCAGATCATAAGAAAGTTTTCCTCCCTTCATCATCACATTTCAACTGGGTCCCGAACATGTCTATTAATTTTATCACTCCTTCTTTCGAAAATCTATTTTCCTGCAATTCTGTATCGAATATATTCAATGGGCTCACCCGTGCTCGTAACCTTCCTCTTCCTCGTCGGTTGTTCACAATCAGATTTCCTCTATGAACACAACTTCTTCCACACTTTCAATATCTCAACGATATCACTCTCAACAAAATCAGAAAACGGAATCACAGTTCCAATCAAAGCAGCGAATCACCAAATATTCAGGAGAAAATATCAAAAAACCAAGTAAAGGTCGAAATTAAGTCACAGGAAATCCAAAAAGCCAGGTCACAAAATATCGAAGAAAGTACCAAAGAAGCGAAAGCAAAGGTGAAATATATGAAATGAAGAAACGAAAGCGAAACTCATGCTACGAACAGCTGGAGATAGACTGGAGACAAATGACTATTACAAGTGCTTGTTTTCTCTGTGTTATTTTCTTATTCAAGCGGCAAACTGTGTCTCCGTGGTTTAGCGATTGCCATGGAAACTACGCGCAGTTATTCCATGCTCAAGCTATTCCATGTTTATTGGTAAAAGTTTTGCTATTCTCTTGTTATTCCAGGCGTAAGCACGGAATAAAGTTTACACACGTTTATTAGTAGCGCTGAGAGAAAACAGAAAAGAAAATTGAAGCTTCAGCAAAATTTCTGACATCTTCACCTGATGTTCAATCAAGTAAGTCAGTTTCTCTACCGATTTGTGTTTGTGCATTGGTTAGACTGATATTCCCATTTACAAAGTCAGCGACTATGGGTTCAAACTTCTTAGAAAAATACACTAACAAACAAATTCCAGATGAAAGCACACTCAGAAAAAATTACATGAAAACTATTTATTTGGAAACTCTGACTAAAATTCGGGAGGAAATAAAAACTAATAAGGTCTGGGTTTCAAATGATGAAACTACCGACATTGAAGGAAGATATATTGCAAATATTATTGTAGGAAAGATGTGCCCTGAATCTCATTGACATCATTTCTATTAAATTGTGAAGTTTGGGAAAAATGCAACCACAATTGCCAGGTTTTTCAATGACCCAATGAGTATGCTGTGGCCTAGTGGTATCATGCATGAAAACGTGTTGCTGGTTTTAACCGATGCTGCTCCTTACATGGTGAAAGCGGGGAATGCATTAAAAGTGTTCTACCCAAAGATGATTCATCTTACGTGTGTAATACATGCTCTTCATCGAGTGGCAGAAACTGTTTGACATCAATTTCCTGATGTCAATACTTTGATATAGACTGTTAAAAAAGTATTTTTGAAAGCACCAAGCAGAGTTAAAATGTTTAAAGACAGTTATCCTGAACTGAATTTGCCTTCATAGCCAGTAATTACAAGATGGGGCACGTGGTTAGAAGCAGCTAAATATTATTGTGAAAACTTTGAGCAAATAAAAGATATTCGTTTGAAGCTGGACTCCGAGTCATCTGCAGCACTACAAAAAGCAAAATCTTTGATATATGATTCTAGTCTGAGATACAATTTGGCGTTCATTCCTGCAAATGCAATTTTTTAGTAAATGCTATTGCAAAGCTTGAGTCTCAGAACATCCCATTATCTGCTAGTATTGAAGTTATTAACAGTGCATTAGCAAAATTAAAAGACATAACAGGTGAAAACACAGAAAATATGAAAAAGAAATTACAAGATTCGTTGGAGAAAAATCCAGGCTGGAAAGGCATGAAAATCATTGCAACATTCTCAAGCGGAGGAAAATACACCTCAACACTGGAACTAGAACTGAACCCATGGATATAGGCATTGAAATATGCTCCAATTTCTTCTGTAGATGTGGAACGTTCCTTCAGTCACTACAAATTTTGTTTGATAGCTGATCGACGACATTTTCTCTTTGAAAACTTGAAAATGCACGTTGTATCTAACAATTTTAAACTCTAACTTCAATTTTTATTTTACATATTTCTTATTTTTTCCTACACATTTTTGAAAAAATAAATACTTATGTACATATTTTGATTTTTTATTACATAAAATCTTTCCCTAGATATGACAAAGAAATTACCCATTTTGAGACAATTTCTTTGATTCTACTAATAACTCATCTTTTACATCATTTTAAAGCGTTTTCAAAGGATTTCATCAATTTTAATATCATTTAATGGTACTTGCTTCAAATAATATTGATTGAGATGCAATGTTCTTACAGAATTCCTGAGTAGCCTATTGGAATTCTTTGCTCAGAAATTGTAATGTCAACTAGTTGTAAGTATGTAATCTAGGTTCCTAATGCCTATCAGCTATTATCGGTTCGGAAAACTTTACGGTAACTAAAGGCAGAAATTCTAATCAATGCAAACCAGAAGTTTGCAAGCTGAGTTACAGCTTAAACAAAAGGAAGAAGCCACAATTACATCAGTAACATATCCAAAAGATTGAGTTGTTCATCAAACTGATTTTGATCAATTTGTTACATCGTTTTCTTTACGTTTAGGGCATTTAAAAAAATTTTGAGCACTTTATTGATCATGTTTGGTCATGTTTAGGTAATCAAAATCTGCCATCTTGTAATCAGAAAAGTTCCATTGCACATCCATTCTACGAAACAAGTGGTAGGAAAAGCAACCTCTTTCAATAAGAATAAAATACAAATTTTAAAAGTTGTTAGGAAGAATGGCAATAAAAAAGGAGGAGTTATTACTAAGAACTGGAAAAATTGGTAAAACAATAGTGCAAAAATATTGAGTTTTATTTTGCTATAATAATCAATTTCAGTTATGAATTTTTCTCACTTATACATTTTTCCCGTCAGTCCCCAGAAAAATGTATAAGTGAAGTTTCACTGTTCTTATAAAAGCAAAGTGTAGGCAATTTAAATAAATGTAAAAAATACACTACTGAAATAATTTTAATGGTTCATAATTCGAGGTTATAAATGTAAAATGGTTAGTATGCGATCTGTGATGTACCTCTATGATTTTGTGTGTTGGTGTAGCTGTTGAAGTGGTTGGCTACGTATCTAGTTACATTACTGCAATCTTCAGAGTCTTTGCAATTTGTGTTTTGGGTGTTGAGTGTCTGTGCTTGATGGAGAGAATAAATGTGTTTTTATGCATTGCACTGAAGGGGGTGTTTGGCTGTAATTGAATAGGCACAAAAACAGGGTTAGATTGCTACAGGATTTACATGTCTTGAATGCCAGTGTCCAATGAGGTTGGCCAAGCGAAAGGTGTGCGATGGTTTTCGAGTGGAAATGCAGCAAGATAAGGAGTGAGTATGGGTTTAGAGGCGAAAATCCCAACAGAGGTTTTTGTCATTTCTTGGGCATCCAAACTTTACAAGCCATGAAAATCGCCTATCGGTATGTGATTTGTATGAAGCTAAAAGGTGAATGGAGGCTGAAAGAAAGAAAACAATAGTGCACTGAGAATTATTCAGATATATTCATATATGAAGCAAAGGAATGGAAAATCTAATGCCCGAATGAGGTGAAGGAAAGAAGATCGTGCACATTGATATGTTGCAACATATCAAGGTGCATCATCTGTCCTGCAAGAAGCAATTACTAATGTTAATCATTAAGAACAATTTGTGCACAAACACAAAATAACACATACCTGCACCTCGAGCACGAGCGTGTTACTCGGGTCCTTAAATTTCAGGGGTGGCAGGCTGTTCATATTGAACAGCTTGATCAAAACCAGACACAGATTTTGCTGTTGTATATCAAACTGCTGTTCATACAGATGTTGCTGCTGTTGGGACTGCTCAAACTGAGTATTTGAAACTGACTTGTAGTTTGTGTTTCTGTATACTGGTCAGTATTGTACATTTCAGCGCTGAAAAAATTCATATAATTGCTCAATGACTACTTCCTTGAAGAAGTGATTAAGTCATTATATACATAACAATCATGAGGTTTAGGGATTCATCTCTTTTAATGTCGGGTAATTTTCTCCTTAGGGATAAGTCAGAAAGACCTCAAGCCTGTGAGTAAAACTGAGGAATCTTTTACATGACAGTTTCATGGGTTCCAAAACTTGGAACATAAAGAAAAATAACACAAAATAACCATCTCCAGGCCAATATTCTTCTCTAGTTAACCTGTCAAAGGAAAGTGAACTCGATATTTTATTAACATCAATTAACACTTTGCAAACATTCATAATATTTAATGCTGATTAATAGCCATCAAGAGGAGGCAATTTTATAATTATAAATATATATTATATATATATATATATATAATATATATATATATATATATATATATTATATATTATATATTTTAAACTATGTCATATGATGTCAAAGTTCTGTAGCAAGATCTAAAACATTAATTGTCCCTTAAAACTGGTTGACAAAATGTTTGTTTCACATTCGGATATCAAAATGTCATTTTAATCATGACTCTTATCACAATTGAATCAATAGGTTTGAAAGAACATTAGTCCAGTCAGAGAGAAATAACTGGCATCCTTTTCCAACCACTGATTTAAATATTACAATGTGTCAATAGCAACTGCAGATCAGATGGGTATTTAAATGTCCTGGAGAACAATTCATTATAACTACTAATAACATGAACTCACCACTGTGAAGAGGTGTGGCTGGCTGATTACTATATGGTGTATAAGGTGTGTTGTATGGCTCTTGAACTTCTGAACCACTTCCATCCATAGGTGTCATTGGGGTCATTGGGGATTCATATTCTGGAGGAGGGTCATCCATACGTATCCTTTTCCACCACGCGCTGCATGATTATAACTGCAAAAGAGCAAACCGGTACAGGTATACGAACTACAAAGAATTGCGTGGTGGTAGGCAATTCTCAATTTACCTGTTAAATGCAATAACTTCAAGAAAACTTAGACGCAACAGAGATAGTGTATCGGCTTCAATACTGACGTAAAACGATGTAACCCCTAATTATGACACTAAAGATCAGAGTATATCAAATCATTTCAATTATGACAACACATTACATAGTATTACTACTATCAAAGGCACACGATCCCCTGAAGTAAATCTCAACAACTTCAGAAATTGTAGATATAAGTAATTCCCTCCATAAGCAAATCAAACCACGGCATGCATACAAACATACACCAACAACACCACACAACCAGAATATTTATTCTAGGCGTTTATAATCATGGTCGCCAAACATCAGAAGCTTACCTAATCTACGATATCTCTACGAGATATTCAACCAAGACAGAGCATCAACCATATTCAAGTAATTTATCAAATGCTAACTAGAAGATACATTTACAGAAGGGCAAATTTAAATGAACCATTCACGATAAATAATCTGATGGCACAAAAACAGAAGCATTACACGTTCATGTTGGTAATAGTCTTGGGGCGAGTACCAAAGAGTATACCAATGAGTCCTAAAGTGAAGAGCAATGCTCTTCTTCTTCTTCTTCTTCTTCTTCTTCTTCTCTTCCTCTTCCTCTTCCTCTTCCTCTTCCTCTTCCTCTTCCTCTTCCTCTTCCTCTTCATCCTCTTCTTCTTCTTCTTCTTCCTCTTCCTCCTCCTCTTCCTCTTCTTCTTCTTAGTAGGCCATAGCATAGAGTAAAGATTACGTCTTTAATCTGTGATCTCCAGGTTTCTAAGAACAAAATATAATCTGCAGTTCTCTTTGTTGGAGTCTGCAGACGCAAAATATTATCACTTTTAGTGAAGTAAGATGTCAACAGAAATTTCAAACATTTTCAATGGAATACACATCTAATTCTGCCAAGGAGATAGAATCAATGTATTTCTAACGTAAATACAAGAACCCCATACGTAGGACCTTTATGCGATTCTCTCTCTTTGCAATAAAAGCCTGCGAGGTAAAAGTTTGGAATTTGGAAAATCCTAAGTTCATTAGATAACCAATGTTCTGTAAAGCAAATTTCCGTCCAAATTTGTGTAAAGAAAAGTTCATTATTCGTACTTGGCCTCACCGAGATTTCGTAATCACTTATTGGTCAGGGAGAAACAAAGTTATCGGTAAATGTTTCCACTTATGCAGCAATCGGGTGAAGAAACTTTGTCGTTCTTCTGTTTCAGAAAGACCATTTTGCATGCTGGCAGAGATCTAACCTATTACCAACAGATCTCTTACATCCTCACCAACTTCAATCAGTCTCATTAGTTGGATCTAAGCAAAAACTGTGTTCATTATTGGGTATCGCATCTTCCTTCGCTTGTTTGCAAGCCATTTTGCTATTAAAATCTTTGTAATCAACATTGCTATTAACCGACTTTCATTATTCGTGGTAGCAAACTTTTCTTTCCACGTCGTAAGAATCATTGTGTATATAACACTATGTACGCACATCTTTTAGACATTTTAATTCGCTTAGCACTTAGGTAACCATAAAAACATCTAAGGAGGTATGCTTGTGATAGATATTTTGACACATAATCAACGTAATTTTGCAGGTAGACTCGTGTTTCTTGTATGAGATAAAACCCGTCATTGATGACGTATTGAACTTAGACACTGAATTGTTTCTATTTAGTAGTTAGAATGCTATAACGAGTGTTCAGGTTTGTCATCAATAACTTTGCGCGGAAACAAGTTTTTAAAGCCAAAAATATGAAAAAAACAGTACTTTTATTTAAGATTCTTCAAAATAACTTGTTATCCGGTAAAAAATAGCAAATGCCATTTATATGTGTGTATGTGTGTGTCTAAAAACTAGGGCATTCAGAACATTATTATACTCTCTGATTCAGAACCTACGCATCGCTGAAGGGACGTTCGACTTCCAAAATATTAATTTTTTCTTGCGCTTTATTCATTACCTACTTTCCTTTTCCAATTAAAATGTAAACAGATTCACACGGCGCAGTATTTATTTGCATACAACTTCATTGGATATAAATGTAGTGAAAGAGGTTAAATGGAGTTCCATTTTCACAGTAACATTCAGGGATATTTTGCACACTAACGGCAATACCATTGATCCTAGAAGAAACTGTACATACACATTGTAGGCAATTTTAACCTCCTTCATTCCATATCGGGTTAATACTTACAGAAATTGATAGTTTTTAAGTTATATTGAGATAAAATAGGATAATTCCCGATTTTCATGTGTTTCGCTTACATCACCAAATTTCGTGGTGTTCTCACGGCTAAATCGTTTATCGGAGAAACAATTCTTACGGACATTAAATATAGGTAATTTTATCTTCTTTCATTTTGTATAAGACCATTAATTACGAAAAATGGATGGCTTTTGAGTTATTTTGAAAAAACTGACAAAGGGTGTGGTATTACGTATTTTTGCTAAAAGGTATTTCTAGACAAAACTTTTCTTGGCAAACCTGATATTCGTGTTCAGCGACCCCAAAATATAGGACCAAATATCAAAACTACACCAAACTTTCTCTATTTTCTACCATTCGACTGGACTGGAGGCAATGCTGGTCTTCGTTCGTCAGGAAGACCCCGAGTCGCCTGGGAAGCTCAGGCTGGAGGAGAGGGGCGGTAGCGGGACCAGCTGGGCCCGGTCGACCCGAGGCCTACCGTCGGCATGGTTACACACCCCTTTCCATGTCTCTGCACGCGCGATATTCCCTACAAATCCCCCATCAACAGCCGATCCTGTTCTTCCCTTCACACTACGCGACGTTGGCGCTTTCTATCGGCGGACGGGACACTTTTTTAAAAAGAGGTAGCTCGAAACAAGCCTCGGGCCCTCTATTACAACTTTACTCTATCCACAGACCTTTTTCCATTCCTAAGATTTAAAAGCTTTCCCTGCCATCTTCATCGGTCTTCGGGATATCTTCTTCCCACAGGTCTATTGCTCTCAAGACCCTCACAATTCTGTCTTCTTGCTTTTCTATCAATGTCTGATTCCATTCTCTCCTACGTTATATTATCCATTCGGAAATGGGACTAATTCCCACATGTTGTTCCAATGTCAGCATTTTTCTCTATCCAAGAACGTAAAAATTTTCCCCGAACACGCATTTCTGCCACTTCAGCTGACGTTGCATGTTTTCTGTTTCACCTCGTTTCTGCTGCATATGTTAAAATCGGTTTTATTTATTCTGATTTACTGATACTGATATACTGATTTTTATTCTTACTTTTGAGTCTTGTCTGAAATATTTGTTGTACTACATGAGAATTTAAGCAGCCGGAATTCTTTTTCCCTTTTTCATGATTTGTTCCTTATTCATCTGCCCTGAGCTTGAATCACTATCCCCAAATATTTTGTTTCAAATCTTGCTCTATTGGTTGATCATTTACCACGAGCTTCATCGAATAGGATCTTTCCGGTTGTCATACTTTCACTTTTTGGGTGGAGATCGTCAAATTATAGTTTATTAAATTCATGGAAGCCGTTTGGGTCATCTTCATTTCGGCAACAATCGTCCGCACTACAAATAATTTTTTATGTTATATTTCCCCAGTCTGTGTCCTTTTCTTGTTATGAGCAGATAGATTATCTTATTCATTACCAGAAAATACTGTAATATTTCCTCCTCTCCTATTTTATTATATATATATATATATATATATATATATATATATATATATATATATAAATCCCCCACACGTTGGGCGCTCACTGTAATATCCCCTTTTAATTATATATAACCCCGCTTTTAATTATTCTCTTATAAAATCTCACGCCACTATCTTGCCTTTTTAGCCTAATTATAATTGGGTGCCACATTATCAATTGCCCGTACCCCCTGCTAGCTCGTACTATTATCTGTTCCTTACCGTGTCGTAGTTCGCGCCTCCTCCATACGGTTGAGTAAGGTCCACTTTTTTTGTGCCTGGGTCAACATTCATACCATTACAAAAATAAAAACATGGAATCACGGAAATTTATGGCCATTGGAATGCTCATGCATTTAATTTTGGACTTTCTTGGCTGATATCCTTTCGTAGACACCATCTCCCCCTCAACACAAAACATAACAACAAAAATTTTCAACCCCCAGGAAGAAAACATATAAACATACACACTGAAATCAATACAAGAAAACAATCATCCATCCATCAGTGCGCATTCTGTCGTGACCTTATTTTTATCTTAGCCTAATGCAAACTGGTCTTCGACAGAACTCGAATGGGCGTAAAAAAACCCAAAAAAAATACATTTTTTCAATTCTACCACTTCCCTTTTCTGCAGCGATGTCACCTTCCATCCGCGCCCATCGCTGGTGGTTGTCATGTGCATTATTCACGGACGCGGTTCCCGTTCAGCTGCCCCCAGACCCGCTACAGTTCACTTCTCCCGTTTAAGACATCCAATGCATCCGACTATTGTTTTTCTTTGTCTTAATCGCGTCTTCCTGAACGTTATTTCTTTTGTCGCGATATCCCTATATTTTTTCGCGACCTTCTTTTTCCTGACAATAATTTACGAAAATATTTCCTATACGATTTTTTCTTTGAATTTCTCAATGAATTTAACTAAATTTTCGATGCACTCGGTTTAAACAATTGTTCCTATCTACAAAATAGCCTATAACGTTTTCACGACACTTCTGAAATTTCTAAAAATTCAACCAACAAAAAACGTGCGTGATCATCGAGACCCGAACTCATTCTTCTCTGTAACCCAGTTCATTGTTGGTCCTACAACCCAAGTGACGTTTTTTTCAAACATATGCCATCACCATAATAAATGTTCAACAACTCTTACATTTTGCTTTTTTCCCATTTGCGTCTTTAAATTTCCCCCCGCACCGTAACTAATTTCCCCTGCTCTAAATTTTTTCCCCTATAATTCCGTAAGTTTCCCAAAATCCCCCCAGGCTTTCACTGGATATTCAACAAAATTCTTTGTTATATTTTTCCCGGGAGTAAACAATGAGTTCCGTCTTCCGTCTTCGCCATTTTGCATGCAATTTATACCATTTGTTAATATTAGGAACCGTGGCTCGAATAACGGGGTTTTTTGCTAAAACGTTTCTAAATTTAAGTTCTGTTCATCGTTCATCACCCTATTTCCGCCTAAGGGGCGAAATAAACGATAAAGCATAAGTGCTTTCTTGTATCCTGCTAATTATGGTTACGCGGCGCTGTTGTCTGTTTCTTTCATTTTTTTTAATTTCTCCTTGCTCACAAAAAAGTTCCATGCCTTCTTCCCGGCTCGCCCACAGTCTTACATCTTCCCCATTAGATGTTACTCAGCCCCATGATGTCATCATACTGAGTTGACATCTATCACTGCTACCTTACCACGAAGTCTACACTTTGTTTTGTCGGCGCGCCCCTGCACCTGCTACCGTCTGCACTCCCTTCTCGGCTGTACTGGTGCGTTCGACCTTAGGCTAATAATGCCTCAAGTTACTACTCTCGTTCCGACGGATGCACCTGCTAACATTGCACCCACTGTTGCGCTCCCATCATCCGTCGTCTTGTGCACTGTCACACGCTACAATGTCGCCCTTTTTGTTTGTTTACCTATGCCTTACAAACAATTTTCCCCTTTCTTGCTTTTAATTTTCCTTACAACTAATGTAACCTTTTCCCTTAAAAACTACCCTTTAAAACTTTAATTTTCTTCCTAAAAACTGTTCTTTAACATTTAATCTTTATCATCTTTTCACCTATTTCTTCACCATTCATCTCAATTCCTTATACACTCTCTTTGAAACTATCATCTCAACTTCTTTACATTGGTTACCTAGCTATCACCACCTGTCATTTTAGCTCTTTATACGCTTTACATTATAAATATTTTGAACGCCTTTCTCCTTGCCTTGATCAGATAACACTACATTTTTTATTTTCTAAAACTCTCTTACAACGTGCGGACCGTCATATAATGGGAAGAATTTTAAAACAATTTCTGGTCCGTTGAGGACAAAATGAGACGATCGGACAGGCACCTTGTCCCACTCAAACGTCCCCCGGGTTGGCATTGTTTCGGGGCCCCTTTTTCCGCTTCTCTGCCGACTTCTGTAACCGCTCATAGATAATCTGAGGGTTTCCCGATGCCCTTCTCGTATACCGCTGATTTCCGAGGGAAATCCGGATACTGTCGAACGGTCCCGTCTTCTTGGTTCCGAATGCGCCTCCACGGCGTTACATTGGTACTGGAATGTGGTACAACATTTAGGACCTCATTAAGTACAGGTACCGCCTCGAACCATGCTCGATGATTTTCCGCTTTTATACTCTAAAAGTGGGACAACTCTCGCATGACCCGCTCCGGGTTACTTGCGGATGCCGCACCGCCGTGAATGTATGAAATATCAATGCTTCATTTCCTCCCTCCACCTATCACTCGTAAATTTGCGTTCCCCTGTCCCCCAAAATCGTGCTGGTTTCACACATTTCTATAAATTTCTTTAGCTTGAACACAACTGGGAGTATTGGGCTTGCGGATCGGAAAAATGTGCACGAATTTGGAAAACACGTCAAAATTACAAACAGGTGTTGGTTACCGAATCTTGTTTTGGCAGTGGGCCGTAAGATCCACAGCATATAAAACTCAGGGCCCCTGCAGTCAATTGCCTGCCCTCCCCTTCACAATGCCTATTCGGTTTGCTTTGTTTTCTGGCAAATGTCACATGACCTGCTATCTGTCTAACCTCCTTTCCCTATTTGGCCAGTAGCAATAATCGGCTAGTATCGCACGATCTTTCCGCCGCCAAAATGCCCATAGTGCTCGTGGTGATGTCCAATTCCCTCCGGTTCCTTTCAGAATCCCAATTCTAAACCTCCCTTCCCGGGGCCCTTGACTTTACGTAATGTATTCCCTCGTGCAGCCTCAATTTTGGGTCTTGGTCTTTTCCTGCTGATATGTTGGCATCTAAGGCCGTCCTGTTAGAATTTTATTACTTCCCGAGTAAATGGATCGCCTTGTTTTTATCACTCCACCGCCCCTAGTGTCCATCGCGGATTGATATCGCGTACTCGGATAACCCAACTTCCCTCCTCCCCTCTTCTTTCTTCCCGACTTTGATCCGGGACAAAAAATCCGGGAACAAGTTCTTCTTCCCTCATCTTTATTTCGAAGTCTAATTGCTGGAGCCATATGCCCCAAAGCAACAATTTATCATTATGGGTGTGGCTCTTCATCAAAAACGTCAAAGCTTTGTGGTCGGTAATTATCGTAAATGGGCGCCCGATCAACGCGTCTTAACTTCTGCGTCGCCACACAACAGCTAATGCCTCCAGCTCCGTGGCCCCATAATTTCGTTCCTTCCCCTTAAGCGATCGGCTGTCTAACGCAATGATTTGCTGTTCTTTGTGATCGCCTAATTGGAATAACACTAACGCATATCCCCCTACTGTCTGTCTGAACGTACATGCGTCGTCGAAAATCGGATACTGCACTACATATGTGCGCTCAAAGCCCTAACAACTGCTGATACGCTTCTTGGCTTTTGGGCCCCAAAGCCATCTATTCCCCTTTTTTAATAAATGTAACAGTGGTACTACTTTTTGCGAATAATTTTTCCAAAAACGCGCGTAATAGTTACATATGCCGAATAATCGTCGTAGCTCTCTTACATTTTTTGGGGGGTGGGAAGTTTCCCGATCATTTCCCGTTTTCTCTCCTGCATCTTCATTCCTTCACTTGAAATTTCATGTCCCATGAACTGTATCTTCTACAAAATTCGCATTTTTCCAAATTCAGTTTTAAATTGTTTCTTCTAAATACTCGAAACAGTTCTTCAATTTCCTCATGTGCGATTGCAGATCAGCCGAAAACAATAATATCATCCACTACCTAACTATCGTGTTTTTAATTCTTCGGAATTACGTCATTCAGGTAACGAATCAGCGCTGCCCGATTCTTCAGCCAATGGCAGCCGCGTAAACAGTACAGTCCCCTCAAACTTGAAACTGATGTACTGTTGGCTCTTCTTCTCGACTTCAATCCCAATGTCGGACGAAAAATCAGGGGCACTGAAAACCGTTTCCTCCTAATTTGACGACCATTTCATCGATCGTGGGTGGCGTTTCATACCGTGGGATCGTGACCGCGTTCAGCTTTCTCGCATCAAGCATATTCGATGCTACCGTTCTTCTTTATTACTACTACCAGAGGACTGACATATGGGTTATCGCTCTCTTAACCACGCCTTTCTGCTCCATTTCTCTTATCAATTCTCGTACTTGTGCACTGTACTTGCACGGTATGGGGTCTGTTTAGTGGAAAACGGTGCGGTGTCTTTCAAAAATAACTGAATCAGTAACCCTTCACTGGTTCCGATGATTCCCGAAAATCTCTAAGTGCTCCTCTATTAACTGGGACTCGCCCGGACAGCCTTCTGGTTGATGACACCGTTAACGGCCTTATCCGTCGGGAACCTCTTCCCTGTAGCCTGTATTCCGTAATCTTCGACCTCCGGCGCATCTATTTCGAGACCACTGGACTGCTCCCAATCAACCCTCGATCGCAGCGTAACCCCCCTGGTACCTACGTCGACGACGGCAGTAAGCCCCAATGCGTCCATCCCCATGATGACGTCGCGGATCAGTCCTCGGACCACAATCGCCGCTACTTCCATGGTCATTTCTGCCAGAATCAGCTCCAACCAAACTTGCTTTCCCCTGGGATTTGCCCAATTTTCGGTTACATCACTACAAACTTCCGCTCAGCAACTCTATCAATATCTGTCCCCTCTTTCGCACCTTTTCGCAAAATTCCTCTGACACTGCGCTTACTGCTTCCAGTCCACTAATCCTGTACTTCCATGCCATACACGTGCCTCTCAACACTAAACATTTACTCGGCTTCCTCCTTTCCTTTGTCCTCCGTACAAATCGTCCCCCTTTCCCCAACAATGCTGGCCGTTGCCACGTCTCCAATATCTTCTTCATTTTTGTTTGGTTCGTGCCACCGTCTCTCCCCCAAACGTATCCCGGTTTTCCACTCTATTGCGTTGCTCCACTGAACTCGCGTTTCCCATTCTCCCGTTGCAATTTTAATGTCCTGTTCCGCCCGTTCCGCCTTGACCGTTCACTATGGCCTTCCCTTGACTTTTGTTTTCGCGGTGCCTGACCGCCCTTTACTTCTCGTTTTCCCTGCTCTTTCTCGGCGCGTACCTCCATTGCGCACATTTCATCAGCCTCGCCTGCTTTTTAACCGGTTGGTATTGTTGCCACTACCGGAATATTGGTTTTGACTGTCTTGCGTGTCGCGGTCATCTATCGTTCGCCCGATCAAACCGGGTCACTCGCTCGATCAGCGCATCTATTGTTTCGGCATGTTGTTCACAACAAATTGCAATTCCGTTCGGCATTTGTCTGATGAGTATCCCAATAATTTCGCGGGTTAAATTCCTCGCTACAGACCTTGAAAGCACTAACTTTTCGGGGAACAAAATCACTCATGCTTTCGGAACCCTCTTTGCGAAACCTTTCCACATCAATCGATATTTCAGCTCAAATTTGTGATGTTGGGTTTCCCGTAACGATCTAAAATTTGGCCCTCCATTCCTCACTTTCGTTCTGGGCGTCAGTGTCAACGCCTGCCACAATACAGTGCCTTAGAGCTCAGGGCTTCTTCTTTAAAACCCAAGTTTTTCGCCCTCAGGATGCCATTAACTGTAAAAAAATTTTCGAGGCCGTCAAAAATGAATACGGCTGCTCTTGCTCTCCGTGGAACCGTAAATAATTCGGCAACGTAGCGTGCCCCATCGCTTCCTATTACTGCGACCCGCGTGCCGTATCGACCTGTCGTTCGAGCTCCGCGATCTTATGTAAAATCGCCTCATCGATTTCTTTTTGTCTGCCGTTGTCTGTCATTTTTGGTTGTCTAATTCGCCCCGCACGGTTGACCTGATATTATCGTCAATTTCGCTCATAGATCTTTCGAGCTGTCCCAACCCAACATCTTGTCGCATCGTGGCGTTTTTTAAACCCTTCTACGCCCTTGCTGATGTCCGACAATTGCGTTTTTTGCGACTGTATTTCATTCTGCAAACCGCCTGACCACCTTCGTCGTTGATGTTAGAATTCACCTGCTGGTTGACAACCTCTTGAACAGCAAAGCGAGTTTCTATTCTCTCTTCAGTTGCCCTCACTTCCCGTTTCTCTGGACAAATGCCGGGGCCGTTTCAATTTTGAGCACCACTTCCTCAGGTATACTCGCTACAGTGGATTGCAGTTCCCCTGCACTTTCTAACGGAATTAATCCCTCGTATCTGATCTCTACTTCTTCGAATTTGCTCGAGTCACGTTCATTTCCTGCAAATTATTTTCCACCCCCAAAATTTTGTTCTTCGTTTTCCTGGCTATTTGAACGTTGTCGGCCTTTCCTCTATATCCACTTAACAACAAAAAATCTAATTGAAAGGTTTGAAACGATGATGTAAAACGAAATAATTTTATCTTGTTCAACATAAGCTTTTAAAAAATTTTACAATTTACAGTTTAAAAACTGGATTAATGGCCAAGTTTTGTACGTTATATTCAATGAAATGCACATAAACTAATATATGCCTTATTCCTATATATGACGTATTCCTATCCGTTTAATAACAAATTGAAAACTTTCAAAACGATGCGCTTTCCGGCACTTCGAAGAAATTTTCCTGAAGGCCAGTCACTCTCTTCAAAATGAACTGAATAGCATGTCTCGCAGCGATCGGTGGCGCGCGCCGGTCAAGAGCCGGGTCCACGCTCGCTGACCCTCGGCAATCAGCATTGCTGATATCAGAGGTACTTATCGCCAACAACATGCATGCAGTCACAATGATCTTCTTCGCTGAAGTATATTTCATAGCAAGGTTAATTTAACAAACGATGGCTCAAATTATTTTTATGTAGAAAACCTACACTAGTACTTCTTTATATCAGGATTTTCTTAGGGTGAACGGATAATAGTGCGTTGTGACCAGGCTGCAGCAAGCTTTGACGCGCGTGAAACTTCCTTCCCCTTCCCCTTTCACGAGCCTTCAACGCCTGGGATTGGTAGCTGATAAATATATAACGTAGATTAGCCTGCCTTTCGACATTTATATACAATATGTGTAACAACACAGACGAAAAATAATACAATTATGAAAGTTTGTCTCGAACTTCGTTTCCGTTTTGAGCAAGAATGACAAATATGTTTTCTTTCTGATAAAGTCATAATTATCGTATCATGCTTCTATTATGTAATTAAAATAATGTGATATATATATATATATTTGTTTAACAGATTTGAATATTTTTAATGTATATTTTTCAATATAATTAATCTGACAAGTACGTGGCTGCTGTGGCCAGTTACTGCTCTGCAACATGATTAGAGCGATGGGCCGACAGGTCCGTTTATGGAACAACACCTCTCCAGAAATCACAGGCCAGTTGGTCCAGCAGGTTGACTTTTATCTTAGATGCTGTTGTAACGAGAAGGAGTAAAGCAACAAGGTCTCCGTTTCGCATAGGAAGGTTTTGAGTAGCTATTGAAACCTTGTTGCGATTTATGATATCATTTTTTCCCGTGTTCCTCTGTAATTATCGGGGTTCAATTTGTCTCCCTTTTTGAATAATGGTATGAGGATACTTGTCTTCCAATCCTTGGGTATCTTATGGTGGTGCAAGATCTTCTTCATTAATTTAGTTATTTCTTCAGTTAATGTGGCTCCACCATACTTTAGGAGCTCATTGTATACACATCTTCCCAGGTGATTTACCATTTTCAATTTCTTAATTATCTCCTTCTACTGTTCTTCTGATATGGTACATTATGTATTCCACATTTCTCGTTTCCAGAGTCTATTACATTTCCAACTTCGTCGTGGAATAACTCTTTAAAATACTCCATCCATTTTTGGATAGGTATTGTATTAGTTCTTATATATTCATTAGTTTTTGTTCTCATGTTTCTAATGAACCTCCACATTTGCTTCAGGAGTGCATAAAAGTCGTGATCTAATCTTGCGGAGCAAGATTCCCAATATCTTCTCTTTATTTCTCTAACTTTTGAGTTTGTTTCATTCCTTATGGCTTTGATTTCTTGATATAATTGTGAAGATCCATATTGCTTAAACTTGATATAGGCAATTCTTTTCCGGTATGCTGCTTCCTTTATTTCTTTAGTGAACCACGGTGTCCTTTTGTTTTGTATTCTTTCCGTATTAACCTTCACATTCTCTGCAGCTTCTTCTGCTGCCGCCAAAACATCTTTTTCCATGAGGATTCTATGTCATCAGTGTCCTGGATCTTATTACTAGTTATTTTCTCATATAACCTGTTCTTACATAATTGTTTAGTAGTATTCTCATTCAATGACTGAATGTTAATTCTTTCTTGAATCATCGACTTTTCCATTGGTTTTACTTTTAAATTTGTCCTTAGTTTTAAGAGGACAATGTAATGATCACTTCAGTACCTGCAGCAGTAAGACTCCTTAAATCAATATCTGGGACAGAGTGTACTTCTCGATTGGTATTAATATAATCAATCATGAGATCTTTGCCCTCTAGTTTGCCTATGTGTATGTTGTGCTGTAATTTATGATCAAAGATGTTTATTTATCCTCAGTTCATTTCACTACAGAAATCATTACAGACGATCATTACATACAGACGATTCGAAACGGAAGAACGGTTCTCTTTGCGGATGATACTGTTACGTTTCTAAGTGGTGAATTAAAAGTCTCGTATTATTTTCACAAAAACGTTTATTTTTGTTTCTTAACACAATCATAAAACATTATTATTTATTTACACTACTTCTCTTCCTTTATTTACACTACACTTCTCTTGATTTATTTACACTACACTCCTCTCCTCACTCGCACGTCTAAGCACTGGCCACAGTTCACTGCACGATCACAGTTCGATGCCTGGTCACAGTTCGTCACCGACACGTACGATGCACTGACCACGGTTCACTTCACTGAGCACCTCGCTGCTGGCTATTCACCGCGATGCACACACTTCAAAGTTCAGCTTCCTGCGGACTCAAGACTGACTCGCGGTCGCCGGCCGTCGCGTATTTATCCTGTCAGGACATCCAGAACCTTCCGGACACCGCGACTGTTCTGGGTGATCCGCCGGTAGGTGATGCAAGCCGCGCTCGCGGGCAGCTCGTGGTCGCCGGCAGATGACGTACACCACGATCACAGGCCCTCAGGTGGCGCCGGGGATGACGCAATATTCGTTACACTACCCCTCCTTGGTGCGATCCGTCTCAGGCGCGTTTGATGAAATCATGCCGATACTTGCAGCTGGAGCCTCTGAGTGCAGTTGGAGTTAAGAAGAAGTGGCAGTCAATTGTCTTCTTTGGATATGACAACATTCCATGGTGGTAGCTGCAGACTAAGATGACTAACCCCAGTGTACCGGAACAGTACTTCAACATGCTTCTCACTATTCTCCAGTTCAGTCCATCAAAACCACATCCCAGTTTTGACATGGCAATCTTCTGGACGTTGTCTTGCAGTACTTGTTGGCGTAATTCAATCAGAGTTTCCCAAGATTTTCATAGGATGCCTTGTGATATGACTTACTTTTTGTGACAAGGTAATAAACATAGTGACTGACGTCGTGCACATGCAGAACCTTCCCAATATCTGCTTGTTGGTTCTTTAATTCTTCTATCCTTCCGTATTTTCTCTTGAATACAGTAGCAACACCTCTGGTCATATCTAAATCCTGGGCGACACAATGCGCCAATGCATATTCCTGGGGTAGCGCAAACAGATCCGTTGCACCTCCATTGTTACCCATAACGCGCTTGATGCTTTCATTATACTGAGACATAAACTCGTGAAATGTGCACTCTTGCATGTCAGTTCACAAACTCGTGCGGTTTTCTTCATCATTTTCATTACTTCCTGCGTACAGGGCCAGCCGATTCGAATGAACGACTCGTGGTTTTCCATTCGGCAATTTTTAATTCAGTAGACAACATCATTTATCCTCTTCACGACCTCGTACGGTCCTTCCCACTGTCGTTGTAATTTTGGACACAAACCGCGGCGACGTTGGGGTTAAACAACCAGACATGATCTCTGGGTTGATAACCTCCTCCTTCAGCTTGATGTCATACCGGTCTTTCATCCTGTCATTGCGATTTGGATTCTTTCACGCACCTGGTTATGAATTACGTCCATTTTCCGTCTTAGGTCATTTACAAAGTCTTCACCAGCTATTTCTTCATTAGTTTTACAACCAAACTGTAGATCACATGGTAGACGTAGTTCCCGGCCGAAGAGGATATTAGCGAGCGTTGCCAGTTGTCTCATGAACAGATGAACGGTAGGCTGAAGAAAAAGATGTATGTATTGGTCCCAGTCGCGTTGGTGATCTGACGACCTTCGCTAAATATTTTCCCATTGTTCTGTTCATGCGTTCCACCATTCCGTCTGACTGCGGATGTAGGGCTGTCGTTCTTGTTTTCTTATTCCAAAAGTTCACACACCCTTAAACACTGCGGATTCAAGTTCCGTCCATGATCTGAATGCAATTCAGTGGCACGCAAATCAGCTCCGCAATTCCTTAACCAGCACTTCCGGAATAGCAGTGGCCTCTTGGCTGGTAGGGGATATCTTCAACCACTTGCTGAAATAATCCTTAGCCACGAGTATGTATTTATTTCCATCATTTGACATTGGAAATGGACCAGCCAAGTCAATGGCAATTCGTTCGAAAAGGACTTCCAACGTTGTATTGCCTCATCTTCGCTCTTCTCTTTTTATGTGGCCCATTGCTGGTAGCACAAACTTCACACTTTGTCACCACATCTTTACATCTTCTTGCAATTAACCCAGTAAAATCGTTCCGCACTTTCTCTAAGGTTTTCGTTATACCGAGGTGTCACTCGAAGTTCCATCATGCAATTCTCTCAATATTTCAGGGACCCTTACTCTCGTAACAATATCCGTCCTCTTCTGCGAGCCGTCTTCACTTTCCAGAACTCGTTTCAGAACACCTTCCTCTTCAGTAATCAGATTCCACTGCTAATATGATTTACTGCTGAAGAACAGGAGCTATTTCTTGCCAACGGTCTCCGTCCTGCTATTTTCCATTTCAAACATGTTTCAATTCCGTGTCCTCTTTCTGATCTTTCTAGAGTTCTCTGGGTTGCCATTGGTCATTACTGACAGTGACCCTAGGTAGGACACATCTTCTCTTCCGCATGACAACAATGCTTGCAGTTTTCAGGGCACGGTCTTCTGGAGAGAGCATCAGCATTCCGGTGACTACTTCCCGCTTCGATGTTCTATTCTAAATGTAATTCTTGCAATCTTTCAATCCATCTGGCGACTTGACCTTCCGGATTCTTGAAGTTCAGCAGCCATTTCAAAGCAGCATGATCCGTTCTCAAAGAAATTCTTTACCGTAGAGATATTTATAAAAGTGTTCAACGGATTTCACCACAGCAAGTAATTCTCTTCGGGTTACACAATGAGTTGCGTTCTGGCTTTGATAGCACTTTACTATAGTAACCGATTACTCTCGTCCATCTTGTATCTGCGATAATACCCTCCAATACCAACGTTCTTGCGTCAGTATCAAGTATATAATTCCCTTGAGGTGTGGATAGCTCAATATAGGGGCACTCAGCATGGCGCTTTAAGCTTTTCAAGCGCGTTGGCAGATCTTGATCCCATTGAAACAAACGCTTTTCTTCTGTCAGCTGAGTCAGCGGTTTCGCGATGTTGCAAATCCCAAAACATAGCGGCGATAATAGCTACATAGACCAGGAAACTTCTCAGTTCATGTTTATCCTTTGGGACCAGCCATTCCTTTACGGCTTTAACCTTCTCCGGATCAGGTTTTACTCCCGTCCAGATACTACATGTCAGGTAATTCACCTGCTTCCGAAATAAATGGCATTTCTTTGGGCTGAGTTTCAAGTTAGCTCCTTCCAACCTCTTGAACACCTGTTCTAGGTTATTGATGTGGTCTTCGAAGATTTTCCAACAACAATTATATCGTCGAGGTAGACAAGACATGTCTCCCGACAGACCTCTAACATGGTTTCCATCAATCTTTCGAATGTAGCTGGAACATTACACAGTCGAAAGGCATTGACTGTAAACTGCCACAAACCTGATCCGATGGTAAATGCAGTCTTCTCTCGATCTCTGGGATCTAATTCTACTTGCAGTATCCGCTTTTCAGGTCAAGTGTCGAAGATCTTGGCCCCAGAGAGCGTGTCCAACATGTCGTCAATCGGGCAATGGATAGCTATCCTTCTTCGTTATATTGTTGAGCTGTCGAAATCGACACAGAACCGAGTCGACCCGTCTTCCTTCTTTACCAATACGACGGAGAGAAGCCCACGGACTGCTTGATGGTTCGATTACGCCATCCTTCTTCATCTCTTTAATAATCTCATCTGCTTCTTCTCTTCTTGACAGAGGTAATCTTCTAGCAGCTTGGCGAATCGGTGTGCGTTTCGGTGTCTATTCGGTGACGAACAATATCAGTCTTTCCTTTTACACCGTCACTGCATTCAAAGACATGCTGGTAGCGCCGTATGGTCTTCAGCCTTATGACACTCTTCCGAGATAAGCCTTTACATGCCTCTGTAACCAGATTCTGCAGTCGTTCAGGAATTCCTTTAGGTGGTGGTTCAGTACGGTTCACATTCTGAAACCGAGGATACCGTGAACAATTACCAATCACTGTTCCTTTTCTCAACAACAGGATAGTGATTAATGTTCATTATTCTCACAGGTATTGTTCTATTCACTCTGACCAGTTCTTTGCCACTAGAATTCCTCGACCAATGTCTTCGTCGTGACTTCTAGGTTCAGAATAGCATCTCTCAGCTGGAACGTCGCCCTCAGGGCTCGCTTCTATAAACATCTCCTTTACGCTCCGTCAAGATTACGTCGTCAACCGTAATTACATTCACGGCAATGTTGTTACGTGAATGTAGAACCACCTCCACTTCGTTGAGTCTCAGCACACCGTGTCGTAAATCCAGCTGACACCCATATGTCGTCATAATATCCATTCCTAAAATTGCTTCTTCTTCTATATCAGCGACCAGCAGACGATGACTGAAAGCAACAGTTCCAATAGCAAGGAGGGCATCCATCTCTCCTACAACATTCGCCGAGTCACCAGTGGCTGTTCGAAGCTTCCATTTGGACGGCATAAGATGAGATGATTGCAAAATCGGTTCGTATAATGCTCTTGGTTGCACCAGTATCCAAAAGTAAGACGCATGGCCTTTCATTTACAAATGCATCTACGTAAACGCTGTCAGAACGGTGTTGAATGGACTTGACGTGTATTTCGTAAGGTGGGGCTCTTGTTTGACAGGTCGATGGATGCCTTCCATCAACTTGCTTTAGTTTCCTGCTGGCTGCTAGGTTTACCAGAGATCTGCTCTCCTTGTTGCTTCGTGGACGGTCATCGACTTTTCACGTGCCTAATTCTCCAATTCCAACATCGAGGTTGTCGCCTTTTGCCACTAAATTGCGTATCAACCTCTCCACGTCACCTCAAATATTTTTCGTCATAAGTATCGACGCCGGTTTGCAATTCTCGTACTCGTCGTCACGTTTCGATGCTCTTTTGCAACCTGAAGTCTAGTGTGACTTAATGCGTCAGCTAAGGTTTTCGTCTTGCCAGTCTCAATGCTTTTGTGTTTCTGCATCATGTAGCGCTTCAATAAAGCACCGGACGGCTGTGCGTTGCAGGAACTCTCAGGCATCAGGGTCCGAAAGGCGCGCCAGACGAAATATCAGCTTCCAGTTCTTGAAGACTCTCTCAGGCTTCTGAACACGATTCATAGCTGGGTAAACATATGTCTTCCAGGTGCGCTTGCCCGTACCGTGTTTCGAGTCTCTTGACAATTTGCTCGAAGTTGGACTGTTCATCGGTCGGTATTGTCTCGAGAATATCGACGGCGTTACCACGCAAAGCCAAAATCAGACGTAGCACAATCTGTTGCGGACCAGCCATTTTACCATCGCAGCAGCCTTGAATTGCTTCAAATAATTCGACCATGAAGAAGTGGCATCAAAGGTAGGTGGTTTTACTCGTGCTTTTCCCAGTGGCTCCCGTACGGTGGCTACTGGTGCCATTTCTAGTGGTTCCTGTACGATGTTTATATTCGATTTTTCTGTTGGGGGAGTAAAAATTTTCAGCTTCTCTTCTAACAGATTTAGTAACTTTTCCTCATTCTTCAAAATTTTCTCATCCATCTTCTCAATTTTCTTTTCCATTTTTTCTTCTTTCTTCAAAATTATCTCCTCAATTTCTTCTTTTTGTTCCAGCTTTTCTTCCAAAATCCTGGAATTTTCGATCAATTTTTCTTCTAAAGCTTTGGAGTTTTCAGTCAGTTCTTCTAAAATTTGGAATTTTAGAAAATTTATTCTGGAATTTTCCGTCAGTTCTCCTTTTAAAATTCTGGAATTTTCCTTTTTCTTCTAGTATTCTGGAATTTTCGTAACTTTCCTTCTAAATTCTTGAAATTTTCAGATAACTTTCCTTCCAATATTTTGGATAGGTCTGAAAAGTTTCCCGTTGTCTCGAAGAGAAAATTCTCTGGATCCTCGCCTGCTGCCTTCATTGCGTTAGCAAGACGTTCTTGTAATATTGCTTTCGTTCCGGAAGTGTCTTGTTCCCTCTCTTCTAACTCCTTCTTCAACTCCGTCACTTTTAGATCACGTAAAACTTTTGTGAAACTCATCTTGAATAAAGTTTTAATTCACCACTCGTTATACCCCACACCTCACACCAATTGTTACGTTTCTAGGTGGTGAATTACAAGTCTCGTATTATTTTCACAAAAACGTTTATTTTTGTTTCTTAACACAATCACTTAAAACACTTGACTATTTATTTACACTACACTTCTCTTCCTTTATTTACACTACACTTCTCTTCAGTTATTTACACTACACTTCTCTTCAGTTATTTTACACACTTCTCTTCAGTTATTTGCACTCACTTCTCTTCAGTTATTTTACTACACTTCTCTTGATTTATTTACACTACCTCTGCCACTCCACAGTCTAAGCACTGCCACAGTTCACTGACTGATCACAGTTCGATGCTGGTCACAGTTCACGTCACCGACCACAGTACGATGCACGACCACGTTCACTCACTGAGCACCTCGCTGCACGCTATTCACCGCGATGCACACACTTCAGAGTTCAGCTTCCCTGCGGACTCAAGACTGACTCGCGGTCGCCGGCCGTCGCTATTTATACCTGTCAGGACAATCAGAACCTTCCGGACACCGCGACTGTTCTGGGTGATCCGCCGGCAGGTGATGCAACCGCGCTCGCGGGCAGCTCGTGGTCGCCGGCAGATGACGTAACCTACGATCACAGGCCCCTCGGAGTGGCGCCGGGGGATGACGCAATATTCGTTACAATACGAACATCCTTCCCATGTATGATGTTAAGGCAACAAAATTTTTAGGTCTCTCAATTCAGTCAAACCTCAAATGGAACGTCCATTTAAATGAATTGAACACAAAATTAAGTTCATTATGCTACGCGTTCAGAATTCTTGCAAATTCAGTCAGCCTTCATACTGCTCGTTGTGTATACTTCGCGAATGTTCATTCCCGCCTGAGATATGGCATAATATTCTGGGGAAATACATCTTATAGCTCCCAGACTTTTAGATTACAAAAATAATAATAACCAAATCCCACCCACGTGATAATAATAACCAAATCCCACCCACGTGATAATAATAACCAAATCCCACCCACGTGATTCATGTAAGCCTCTCTTCATTAATCTAGGAATTCTACCATTACCGTGTCTTTTTATTTACGAATCAGTGGTTTTTGTAAAAATGACTTGCTCAAGGGCGGGAATATATTTTCAGAAAATGCCGAAGTCTATTACTATAACACTCGACGTAGAAATCATATTCATCAGGTGACAGTATCAACAGCTCATTACAAAAAATTCACATACAATACATGTACATTATTTTACAACACTTTGCCAGATGACATTAAACGATTAAATTCAATAGAAAAGTTTCAATCCCAAGTGAAATCGTTTCTGCTGCATAACTGTTTCTATACAATTAGAGACTATACTGAGCATCACAAGAAAAGTAACATAAATGTTAACAATGATACATAATGCATTATTTACCATTTGAACTGTATAAATGAGTATAAACAACCTGTAACAACTATTGTACTACAGCTTCCGGGTCAATGACCCCCATCTCGATCAGGTTTTTCGTCCAGTTTCCCTGATCCATTGAGCAAATGCTTTCAAAATTCAAAATTTATTGCTTATTTATCCTTGAAAATAGGTTTTATTACATGGGAGTTTTTGTTGTTTTTTTTTCTCCCTTTCAAAATTCAAAATTTAAGTAGTATATGGCTTAGTGTAGGAGATCACAGAATTTTGAAAATGTACACAATTCACTTTTCCCCATAGCGTCTTACGCAGTTTTTAACTGTTTTTGACGTAAAATAAATAAATAAATAAATCTACCCACATTTTACCGTCTTCATTTATAATTTATTCATTCAACTTTTTTTAATTCCTTGGATATCTGATTTCCTATCCTCGCATTCAGATCTCCTGCTTCTATTACTCTCTCCTTGTGATCAATGACTCAGAAATTCTTGTAGATCAACATAAAATTTTTGTTTATCGTGAGGTGATTTGTTATTTTTAGGTGCATACACAGAAATTATATTAATTGGTCTGGAAGTAGTATGTAACATAACTGATACTATTCTTTCAGTTTAGCAACTACGACACTTTATCTTATTAATATGTTTATTCATAATTATTGCTGCTCCCTCCTGTGCTCTAATATGTTTAGGGACACCTCTATATATTTTTATACTTCCCATGCTGTTCTATTCCTTTCTTTCTTGTTTCCGTAAGACAGCATATATCTATTTTTTTCTTTCAAGTTCCATTAAAATTTCTCACTGTTTA
>CAXIVR010000461.1:0-23345 GCA_964035755.1 Teleogryllus oceanicus | reverse complement strand
GTGAGGTCGCAGCGAAAGCTCCCTCCGCGCCAAGAGTGTGGCGTCGGCCCGTGCAGCGCCTTTCTTGTCGAATACTTGTGCAGTTTTGTGAATGTGTTTTATGTATGTGTTCTATTATAGTATTATAAACAAATATTAATGGGTGGTGGTTATGGTTATTCTATTTATGTATTTGATTTATTATTTACGTATGTATTAGTTAGTAGTAATCTTTATATACGTGTTTTAATATAGTTATATTAAATTATTAATATATATAATTTAGCATCAAAATAGAATAAACAAAAAAATTCACTAAAACCACAAAAAATGTATAAAAAATGTAAAATAAAAAACCAATAAAAAAAATAAACCGGTAAGAGTGCGATGACGGAGAAAGACTTGATGAGCAGGAAAACACTTCTTTTTGGGAGCAGCAAAAAACTATGAAAACAACTATTAAAGAAAATCATAAAACGACCATGCGCGCCGCCCAAAAATGAGAAAATCATAGGGCGGCCGCAAAAACAAACAATCAAAGAAAAACGTTCAACACTGGCGGATGAGCTCCCCACCAGGAGCAGGCCGCCACCTGTCAAAAGGAGGAAAGACGGCGCGCGCGCTTTACCATAAAGCCGGGTAATCGCGCCGACCACGGCAAGATTATCCAGCTGCTGAAAAGAATGCAGAACTTTAACCGCGACGCCCAATTTTTCTTCCGGCGCGCGACCGCCAACGACGCCAACGCCTCGTCATCCGCGGCCTTCCCTCCCACATAAACACGGAGGAACTGCGCGAGGAGCTAGAGAGAGCTGGACTCCAAACCTTTCACATAAGTGAAATGCGCCGCCCTCTCTACTCCGAGCACGGGAAATCTTTTGAAAGCCTCGGCCTCTACGTGGTGGAGATCGACCACCAAAAGATCAACAACGCAAAGGGAATAACCGTGCTCGGCAACTGCATAATTGCATGGGAGCACCGCGGGGGCGACCGGGTGCCGCACTGTAAGCGGTGCCAGATGTGGGGCCACTCCCACAACGGGTGCAGGAGGAATGTAATATGTTTTTATTGTGGGGGCGGTCACGCCTTCGAGGCATGCCCGCGCACGGAAGGGGTGCCGAGATGCGCAAACTGCCAGGGGCCGCACACCGCCAACTACGGCGAATGCGCGGCCCTTGTTCATTACAAGGCCGCGCGGGCGCAGCGCCTCGCGGGAGCTCGCCAAACGCGCTCCGCCGCCGACCACGCTCGGCGAGCGAATAACAGCTTTTTTTTCATTTTTTCCTTGCCAGTAGCCCTGGCAAGGCGGGAGTTTATTCAGTAGTACGGGTACATGAATGCTTCAACCGATTGGGTTTATGAAGCTTGAGGAGGGCGGTATCTTAAAAATACTAATTAAAACTAAGCTTAACCTAATTAAAACTAAACAGTGCCTCTTTGGGCTCATTGTTTTAAAAAACAAAGGTATTAATAGAATATTGATTGTTCTTTTAATTGTTCATCATTGTCTTCTTTTCATTTATATAAACATTCACTCGCTCATTCATGCTTAATCTATATGTACAAACTCATTCACTCGCACATTCATAACGCACTTCAAAACACTAACACTGCACTGTACACTATATACACGCACTTTTTATCGCCACGGCGCCGACTTCACTCAGGCGTCCGTGGCGCCGTGACGACCTCGAATCCGGGCGGCCCAGGCCCAGCGGGGCGCGTTTCCGCGCCACCCACGCGGTTTCCGGCTTCAGGAAGCGACGACGACCTCCCACGCACTATCTGCTCCCCCGCGTCGCACAGCTCAGAGAGCTTGTGCGGGGAAGTGCGCGGAGGGAAGGCGACGTGCTTCGGCCCCTTTCTTCTGTGGAAGGCCCTGTGCACGCCGCTGTTCGCCGCTCTGCCGGTTTCGCGCAGGATGCGCGAGCGGACGGTCGCAGCGCTCTTTCAAGCGCCGTCTCCGCCGCCGCTGCAGCTCCGCCAGGAACTGATGGCGCACGCCCAGAACTCCAAGACGTCAGTGTTACGGGGAGTGCGGTCAGAGGGTACAGAAGATGCGGGGCGCCGCGAGCGCCGTCTGTTTCCGCGACCCGAATGGGTCGCAGAGTGGAAGTGGAGCGGCGGCGAATACCTCGCACGCGTACGCCCACAAGGGGCGCACACATGCGGTGAATAAGCGCCGCTTAAGATGAAGAGAAAGATCGGGGGAACGGAGAAGAGGTTTTAGAAGACGAGTTCGAATTTGGATTTTGGCTGCGAGATATCGAGCAGCGCGTGCCAGCGGAGACCGCGTCAAGCAACACGCCCAGATATCTCGCTTCGCTCTGCCACGGCAAGTGCGCGCCGGCCAAGCTCACCGTTTCATCGGGGTCAGCCCTCTTACGAGTGAAGTTGACGGCGACGCACTTGTCGAGGTTGAGAGCGAGTCGTTTCCGACTTAGCCATTCAGGAAGGCGGCGAGACAGTCGTTAAGTATTTTACTGACTGCCTGACGTTCGCCGATTTCGCATAATATGCGAAATCATCCGCGAACATCAGGAGCCCGCAGCGTTGAATGCCTGTTTTTGGTTCAGCAGGTAGCGGCGCGTCATTCACGTATAAGCCGAAGAGAGTAGGAGAGAGAACACTCCCCTGAGGCACTCCCGCCTCGGCTCGTCTGAGGGACGAATATGCGTTATTGACGCGCACTTTGAACTGCCTGTCGGAGAGATAGCTCGCGATCAATCTCACATAGCAATCGCTCATCCTGACCCGCGAGGCACGCGAGTAAACCCGCATGCCCACAGAATCGAAGGCCGATCGCATGTCGAGAAAGACGCTGCAAAGTTCTGCCGTCTCTCGAGGGCGAGGACGATCTCCGTTCAAAGCCGCGTAGCTGCTGCGCGGAGCTGTGACCAGCTCGGAAGCCAAATTGTTCATCTCTGAAGGTTGAGGCGACGTATTTCATGTTGCAAACGCACCAGAATTCAGTCGCTCAAACGTCTTCCTGAAGTAGACTGATAGGTCTATAGCTGCTGGGAATTAATTTGTTTTGCCAGGTTTTGGATAAGCGCAATGGTCGCAACCTCCACGCTTTGAAAATAACCGCACGCCAGGCACGCATTCAGGAGTTCGAGTAGAAACTCGACTCGCGCCCGCCCAGAGCACGCAGCTGCCCGCCGGTACATCCGTCAGGGCCAGCTGACTTGGCCGGATTGACGCGATGTAATGCGTTCTCCAGCTCCCTCTCGTCACTCGGCGAGCCGAGGAGAGAGGGAACGGCCGGCCAATGGCGTCGTAGCCGGCCGCCCGGACCAATGGCGCACCACCTGTGACAGTGGCGGCCGAAGGTGGCGCGGCGGCGCCCGTTTCGAACGCGCGGAACTGCAGCGCGAGCGAATTCGCGAAGATTTCGCTCTTTGCCGCGTCGTCCCACGTAAACGGGCCGAGGTGGTGGAGCGCCGTGCCCCGTCCGGCGTTGCTCTGAAGCGCTATTTACTCCCGGAGTGCGGCCTAGCGCGCGAGAAAGATCCCAAATGTGCCTCTCGTGGAGGTTGCATTTAGAAATTGTTTCAGACCATTTAGCAGCTCTCTCGTCCCGTAGAGATGAACGGAATTCTCTGCTTAAACTGCGCGCCCGCTCTCCGTCAACGGATCGCCTGAGCGGCGATGAACTTGACAGTTCTGCGCAGTTCTCTTAGTATTGTCCTTTGCTCGTCTGTGAGCTCAGGACGAGAATTCCTCTATTCGCGTGACAGTGGAGTTTGCTTGAAGGCCGATTTCAACGTTGCAGTGAAGTAATTCACTGCTTCGCGATTTCGGCCTCCGTATTTACTCGGTTTCTCTTCTAGCTGAGAGCTCAGCTGAGCTGAGAACCTGCCCAGTTGTGCACGCGAAGTTCGAAATTTATTTTGGCATTTCGCTACAGGGACGTCGCAACGCATGTACTGGATTGTCGATCGAATCCAGAGTGGCAATTGAGCGGGGAACCACGCACTCAACGCCTTTCACAATCACAAAATCAAAACACCCGGGTTCCTGTTACGTACACCGGGAAATGCTAGGACTGTTCGGTGCGCAGATTACACGCCCCGCCTTGTCGCTACAAGATTGGCAATTTATTACCGTTTCTATTAGCACCTAGGCCGCCCAGTTCATGTCTGGCGTTAAAGTCACCCAGAAGGATGACTTTGGAATTGAGTGCGAGAAGCGCATCAATTCCAGCCGGATCTAAGGTTGGTCTGGGCAGTAGACGGAGACGCTAAAAATCGCCCGTTTCCTACCCAAACGTACGCCCCGACCGCCTCTAGAGACGCCAGAGCAATAGCAGGGATTTCGGCTTCGAGCTGCGGCAATTCACGGCGTAGTGCAAGCGCTACGCCGCCACCTGGCCTGCCAACGCGGTCTCTGCGATAAACAGCGAATCCCCGGAGTTTGAATTCGTGTTCACTGCTGAGCCACGTCTCTGTAAAGCCAAAATATCTAACTGAAATTCATTGGTAAAATTTTCTAATAGCTGGGCTTTGAAGATAGCACTTCGCGCGTTCCAAGTACAAGCGCGGAGAGGTGCTGAATTAAGACCTACGTGTAAGCTAGACATTGTGATGCAATGTCTGTAAGAACAAGCTAAACAATTCTAGGATCTGGTCCTGACTATTGTTGTGCGCAGCTCACGTGCAGTGGCCGCGCTCCGGCCGCCCTGAAGGCGTCGCGTTGGCCCCGAGGACGCGGTGCACCGAGGCGCCCGATCTCGTTCCAGGCCGCCCGCCGTTAGCTGCGTCTGAGGCGCCGGGTTTCTAATAAAATTAGAGCTTCCCGGCGAGGATCCTCAGTTCCTACGTTGCACGCGTCTGAAGGACGCTGACGTGCAATAGCCAATCCGTGAAGGATGCAGCATGGCTTAAGCTTACAATTGCAGCAAGTTGGCCTTAGCTGCATTTTGCCGCTCGGGCAGTGCTTCGTGCCGCGCTTGTCGTCTCCTTCCGGGTGATCCTCGCCCGTACAGAGCCGACAGCGCACATCATACTCGCAGTTGCGAGAGATGTGGCCCCAGCGGCAGCACCTAAAGCAAAATCGTGGTCGTGCCCATTTCTCGCGTTCGACCACGATCGCGAACGACTCGTTGTCGCAGGTGATATATTTTCGCGACTCGGCGTTGTCACTGAGGGTGACTTGCGAAGTTCCCGTGGGAACTTGCACGCGCCGAGTTTCGGTGCCTGTTGCACCTTCGGCTACACCAGAATCCCGGCTACTGGCGACCGGAGATTCTCTAAGCAGTGAAATCTGCTTAACGGCGGAAAGCGTGAATCCGCTTTTGAGCTGGTTTCGACGTCTCCGCGGTGTAGCCTTGCGAGGAGCCCTCTTAGAAAACTCTCGAAGTCTTGGGAGAGTTTCCTGCGGTGGCGGTGCGCGAACAAAACAGGTTCGCGCTGCGACAGTAGTGCTCCGCCTCTGTGTACGCCACACGATCATAAGTGCGCACTTCGTACACAGTCCGCTTGCTGGCTTGACGACCTTCGCGATGGTCGCCTTGTACCCTGTTAAGGGCCCAAGTTTCCTACCGTGCTCTAAGACCTTATCAGACCCGATTTTTAGTCGGATTCTGTAAGGCCGTTTCGGCGGCCGTGAAGCGGCCGGCCGGAGGGCTTCCGCGGGCGGTCCTGCGCGGAGGATCGCGCCCCGGTATTCTCCGCTGCGGGCCGACTGCGCCGGCTGCGGGGACGAGTTGCCAGCCGTCTGACTGGTCGTCGCCTACAGGGAGGGGTTCAGGGGACTGACGCCGCTCGGAACTCGTGGGCGCACTTACCGGGCCGCCGGGTTGTTCGACGTCTCCTTCAGGCGCGGCGTCCGGCGCGGCAGGGGCCTGGGTGGGCCCGCCCGCCGTCTGGCCTTGCGCCGGCGCCTTCTATTTTTCTTGCCCTTTTTGGGCGAGTTTGCTGGGCCGGGGGAGCGTTGTTGCTCCTCGGCCGTGTCGTGGCCCTCGCGCTGGCAAGCGCGCTTGGGCGGTGGGGTGACGGCGGATGGCGAGCCGCCCGCCGCTTGCCCCGGGCTCGTGCGGGGCTCAGTGGCTCTACGACGGCTGAGGCCGCAGTGCTCCTCTCCGGCACGGGGAGCGCTGGTCTCGGGCTGAGCGGTGGGGAGCGCGCCGGCCAATCCCAGCAGCAGCGGCGCCGGCCAATCCTGGCGGCGCGCTGGGCGGGGTGGGGTCGCGTTCCCTCCTTCGCCGCTAGTGGCGCTGGGCGCAGCACCATTTAAAGCGCTGCTCTGGAGCTCGAGTTCCCCGCACGAGGATCTGCGCCGGCAGCCGAGGAGGGCGGCCGCCCCTGAGGAGCGCTCCGCCCGCCGTGGACCATCAGCCGCCGCGGGAACTAACAGCCCTTATTAGGCTACAAAGAGCAAAGCCGTGCTTCGCCCTTCTAAGGGCGTTATTGCATAAAACAGCCCTTGTTAGGGTTTCATTATAAAAGCCCTTCTAGGGCTTTATAACTTAGGATGTCGTCGCCAGCGAGTTCGGCCGCGTCGACACTCGTTCCAAACCCCGCGCAGGGGGGCGGAGCGGGTGCGCGCGGAAGGACGAGCGGGCGTATGACAGGGCGGGGAGCCGTGAAACGGAGGAACGGTTCCCCATCAACTGAGCGCATTTGCGCTAAACGTACGCCTTCTGCACACAGGAGGAGAACCAGCGGGACGCAGGAAGCGGGGCCGTCTACGTCGGCCGCCACGCAGCCCGCCGCAGCCACGCCGCTCGCTGACGCGGCGCCCGCCGCCGCGGACGCCGCCGCCAGCACCACGCCGCCGCCCCCCCGTCTTTCTGTACGGGGTGGCCGACATCTTTGGTCTCCTCGAGGCCTTGCACGCGGCCGGCGGCGACGCCGCGGTCACCGCAGAGGTGGCCGGCGACGCCGTTAAGGTGCGCTGCGAGACCCTCGAGGCGCACCGGGAGTGCTGGCCGCCCTGGAGCGGAAAGCTGTGGAGTACCATACGTACTCCACAGGAAACGAGAAGGTCCTGAGGTATGTCCTACGGGGCATCCAGCTGGAGAGGATGACCACCCAGCGGCCGGGACGACGGGGCCGGCCTATCCCGCTGGTCATCGCCACGCTGGCCGACACGGAGCGTCACCGGGCGCTCCGCCAGGTAGAGTCGATACGTGGCTCCGCGTTCGCGTGGAGGTGTATCGGCCACGCGCGGGCCCACGCAGTGCCACAATTGCCTGGATTTCGGGCACGTGGCACGAAACTGCAAGCGCCGCACGCGCTGCAGGAAGTGCGGGGAGACCCACGACGCGGAGCAGCATTCGCTGGGGCCAAACCCCAGTGGAGGAGCGTAGCTGCTCCAACTGCCTCGGCGACAATCACGGCGCAAAATACAAGGGTTGCCCCGAGTATAAGCGCCGTTGTTTTAGGGGCAATGCAGCTCAACAGCAGCGGCACGAGCGTCAGCAGCGGGACCGCCAGCGACGCGCCCGCATCAGCGAGAGGCGAGCGGCCGACACGCAGTCGGAGGCGTCGCGTTCTCTCACGGGAGCGCGAACCTTCGCGCCGCCGCACCTCTACACCTCCGCCGCAGCCAGCACCGCAGCCACCGCGGTCTCAGCGCTCGCAGAGACGCGAACGCCCACGCGCCCAGCGGCAGCAGCGACGCCAGGAGCGGACGTACTCCGACGCTCTGGTGCAACGTCCCCGCCACGCCCGGGAGCGTCAGCCGGCGGCCGCCGTCGCGGCCCGCGAGAGCGTTCCGCTCGCGTGGAGCAGCGGAGGCGGGCGGCGGAGACGACCCCAGTTCCCGCCACCCTGAGCGAGCAGGGAGCGCGATGCACGCCGCGGTTGACGATCCGTCCGGAACGGGATCGAGCCGGGGCGGGTAACGCAGGCGCTCATGCGAGCCATCACCGGCCGCGCCCCAGCTGAGTGGCCGGCGATCATACTCAAGGTGGTAGTGTCGCAATTACTTGCGCACTCTCACGAGATGACGGCGGCCGCTGCG
This sequence comes from Teleogryllus oceanicus, assembly GCA_964035755.1. Classification (NCBI taxonomy): domain Eukaryota; kingdom Metazoa; phylum Arthropoda; class Insecta; order Orthoptera; family Gryllidae; genus Teleogryllus; species Teleogryllus oceanicus. Next base: position 15,398 of record CAXIVR010000461.1, on the reverse strand, counting down.
GCGGGAGCGACGGAGGAGGCACGCTCTCCCTCGTCCTCACCACACTCCACCCCCGCACCTTAAATAATGGCTATTTCTCCTTCTTTTTACAGGAATAACTGCACTGTTGCATTTTGGAACTGCAACGGCATCAGCTCGCGACCGAAGCAGTCAGAACTTCATAGTTTTCTCGCTCGGCATAACATTTCTGTAATGATGCTGGGTGAAACATGGCTGAGCCCGCATCTTTCTCTATCTATTCCAGGCTTCATCTGCTACAGGAATGACAGAGCAGCACCAGCAGCAAACACGACAAATCCCCACATCGGAGGCGGAACTGCTATACTAATAAGACGCAGCATAAATCATTATGTTTCAGTTCTACCGCAGCTGCAGCACGCTGAGGCCACTGCTGTTGTCGTGCAGACGGAGCGCGGCCGCTACGCCTTGTCTCACTCTACGCTGTCCGACTCGCTCTGCGGAAACGTGCGCCCTACTGGCTGCAGATATTGCAGAATTAGTTGAGGCAAACACTACTCCAACAATTGTGGCTGGCGATTTTAATGCCAAACACACGGCCTGGAGCTCCCGCATCACCTGCCCTCGCGGCCGTAAGCTGAAAGCAGCTGCTGATGCGAACGGCTGCGAAATTTTCGCTCCCACTACACCCACCTTTTATCCCTACACGACAAATGGCAAGCCTGATGTTTTAGACATTGCGCTGTGCCATAAACTTCATTACCCTCCCATATTAACCACAACTTACGAACTTTCCTCAGACCACTTCCCTGTGCTGGCGGAGATGAGGCGGGGCGGCGCGACTCTGTCTACTGCACCCACGACGCAGAAGCGGCGCACTAATTGGCAACAATTTCAGATGGAGCTGCAGCAGCGCATCCCGGACGCGTCTGCTCTTTCAGGTCCGCAGCAGATTGAAGCAGGAGCTACTAAATTCGCCGAAGCTGTGACTGACAGCCTCAACGCGGCAGCTGAGAAGCAACGTTCCTATAAGAAGGAGCAGCCACTAACCCCATTTCTTCTCTTTAATCCACAGGAAAACAGAGCGCGCAGAGTGTGGCAGAGCACGCGGCACCCGCTGATAAGCGAGAGCTGAACGATTGAAGCGTAAAGTGGAAATCGAGTTAACTGAATTCCGCAATCAGAAGTGGGATAAATTTCTTTCAGGCCTCAAACCTGAGGATAATTCACTATGGAGAATTACACGCATGCTTTCCAGGAAACCTGTTACAGTGCCGCCGCTTCAAACCAGCACAGGAGAATACGCAGAGTCGAATGAGGCGAAAGCGGAACTTCTTGCTAATGTTTTAGAATCTCAGTTTCAGCCGGTCGAGGAAGCGCCGCCAATACCGCACGTTGTCGAAGTGCAACAAACGGTGATGGCGGCACTGCACGCGCCCGCCGACGAGCCGAGTTTCACTGATGAGACTGAAGTTAAAGCGGCCATCGCAGAGCTGAAAGCTAAAAGCTCCCGGCCCAGACGGCATCTCTAACGACGTTCTGAAGAAGCGCCGCAGCAAGCCATAGTGTTTTTGGTTGCCCTTTTAATTCAATAATTATGTTTCAGCATTTTCCGAGCCAGTGGAAACACGCACATGTTATAACTTTGCAAAAACCGGGAAAGAACCCGAAATTGCCCGAGTCGTACAGGCCTATCAGCCTACTAAACACACTCGGAAAACTGTGCGAAAAACTTATTTTAAAAAGAATTCTTAAATTTGTTTCAGAAAATGCAATAATGAATAAGGAGCAGTTTGGCTTTCGCGCGGGCCACACCACGACGAATGTGCGAGTGTATGAGTTTGTATATATATATAATAAGCATGAATGAGTGTGTGAATGAACAAAAAACAAAAAAGAAGAACTTGAACAATCAAAAGAACTTTTTAAATTTTTCTTTCTAATTATGTAAATAAAACAAGAGCCCAAAGAGGCACTGTTTAGTTTTAAGTAGTTTAAGATTAGATATAAGTAGTCTGTTTAAGTTACCGCCCTCCCTAGCTCCATAAACCGTAAGGTTGGAGCTTTATTGTAACCCCGAATTTGAATAAATTCCCGCCTCGCCAGGGCTACTGGCGAGGGGAAAATTGAAAAAAAGAGTTCCGCCAGTGCGGCTGACGCCGTCGAGTTGGCTGCCGCTGCGGCGCCGTTTGTTGCTCGACGCGCTTGAACAGCCCAAAGAGGCCGTGATGTTAGTTTTAAGTTTAAATATAGTTAGTTTATTTAAGTTACTTTTCCCTCCCTGCGCTCCAAAAGCTGCAAAGCTGGAGCTTGTATCCCCAAGAAGTAATAAACTCCCGCCTCGCCAAGGTTATTGGCGAGGGGAAATCGAAAAAATCCTGGAGCTCAGTGCCGCCAGTGCGGCTGACGCCGTCGAGTTGGCTGCCGCTGCGGCGCCGTTTGTTGCTCGACGAGCAGGAAGTTGAAGGGGCGGCGGATGGGGACGTGCGTAGCTCAAACGAGCTGACGCGCTCCCGCACCGTCTGCCCCACAGTAGTGCCAGGAACCGGCACGATGTTAAGCGGGGGCGCCGCAGGGCCCTCTGGCCCTTGCTTAGCCCGCTCCGCGTTCAGTTCCTGGAGCAGGCCGCTGCCGGGCGCAAGGTGCGGAATCGCCCTCGCGCCAGCAGCGCTGTACCTGCCCCAGTACGCGTGTAGGCTCTGGAGGGCAAAGTGCTCAGGGCTCCGCCCGTCCGCTGCTGGAGGTGCTCCAGAGCAAACGCGCAGATTGCCCGCCGGGATGCCGGCGAGCGCCGCCTCCATTTGCGGGGCGGCTGGTGGCGGTGGTCGTGGCGGCGCCTGTTGCGCCGGCATCTGCTTTGGGAGCAGAGGTGGTGGCGGCTTACGCTGCATCGAAGGCGTTGCCTTCGCCTTAGGTAGTGGTGGTGGCGTCGGGAAGACGAACTCCACCTCTGTTGAGGGCGAGATGTCCTCCGCGCCGACCACCACGATTTTCGAATCCGGGGTGGCTGCGCCCAGCAGCTCCATCCCGGAGAGATAACTACCTCCCGCTTCCGGCTTGACTGCGCTGCGGGGAGTTGTGGCTCGGTCGAAATCGACCAAGTCACGTTGTCCCCGAGCGAGTGCCGCCGTCCGCCAGGGAGGTTAGCAATGTCGCCTCTCAGCGACGGGCGCCGAGGGTGACGTCGCCGTTGCCCTGCGACATGGTCGCTAACGGCACATTTTTCGCTCAGAAAAATAAAAAGCTCATACGAGCGACGTGTTGCCCCGCGAGAGCAGCGCTCAATCGCGGGGGTAGGCCCGGTTTCCGCCGCGTTCCCGCACGGTGTTCCTTAAAACGCCTCGTGAGAGCAGAGCTCAATCACGAGAACGCCAAGTACTAGCCGGCAAGAATGCTGCGCGCACTTTCCGCTAACCTCGGCGCGCCGAGGAGAGGGAACAGCGGGCCAATGGCGTTGGAGCTGGCCGCCGCGCCAATGGCGCACCACCGGTGACTGTGGCGGCCGTAGGTGGCGCGGCGGCGTCGCCTTTGAACGCGCGGAACTGCAACTCAGCGAATTCGCGAAGATTTCGCTTTCGTCGCGTCGTCCCACGCGTAAACGGGCTGAGGTGGTGGAGCGCCGGGTGCCCCGCCCCGGCGTTGCTCTGAATCGGCTATTACTCCCGGTTTGCGGCCCAGCGCACGAGAAAGATCCCAAATGTGCCCCCGTGGAGGTTGCATTTTGAAATAGTTTCTGACCATTGAGCAGTTTTCCTCTCGTAGAGATGAGCGGAATTCTCGGCTTAAACTGCGCGCCCGCTCTCCGTCAACGGATCGCCATAGGCGGCGATGAACTTTAACTGTTCTGCGCAGTTCGCGTAAAATCCTTCTTTGCTCGTCTGAGAGCTCAGGGCGAGAATCTCTACTCGCGTGACGACGGTAGGTGTTGAATGCCGAATTCAACGTTGCAGTGAGGTGGGTCACTGCTTCGTCGATTTCGTCATTCGTATTTACTGGTTTCCGCCAGCTGAGAGTTCAGCTGAGCTGTGAAACCGCCCAGTTCGTGTCACGCGAAGTTCGAAACTTAACTTGGCTTTTTGCGGCGAGGGACGCCACAACACATGTTATCGGATTATGATCGGAATCCAGCACAGCAATTGAGCGGGGAACCACACACTCAACTCCTTTCACGAACATGAAATCAATAACACCCGGATTTCTGTTACGAGCATCCGGGAAATGCGTAGGGCTGTCCGGAGCGCAGATTTCTACGCCCCGCCTCGTCGCTACAAGATTGGCAATTTTGTTGCCGTTTCTGTTTGCTCCGAGGCCGCCCCAAGTTCTATGTCTGGCGTTAAAGTCAACTACAAGAATGACTTTGGAATTTAATGCGAAGCGCATCAATTCCAGCCGGATCTAGGGGTTTTGGTCTGGGCAGTAGACTGATACGACTAAGAGTCGACCGTTTCCTACCCAAACATACGCCCCGACCGCCTCTAGAGACGCCAGAGCAATAGCAGGGATTTCGGCTTCGAGCTGCGGCAGTTCGCGGCGTAGTGCAAGCGCTACGCCGCCACCTGGCCGCCAACGGTCTCGGCGATAAACAGCGAATCCCCGGAGTTTGAATTCGTGTGTATCGCTAAGCCACGTTTCTTGTAAAGCCAAGATATCTAATTGAAAATCAGATATGAAATGTTCTAACTGTTGGGCTTTGAAGATTGCACTTCGCGCGTTCCAAGACCCAACGCGGAGAGGTGCTGTTCGCAGATTTGCGGGAGAATTCCTAGACATTGTTAGGCAATGTGTTTGGAGATGCGCGAGTAGCTCTAGGAGCTGGTCCTAGAGATATTCGGCGCAGCAGCTGCGGTGCAGTGGGCCGCGCCCGGCCGCCCCGGAGGCGGTGTGTTGGCCGCTGAGGGCGCGCGGCGCCGAGGCGCCTCGCGACCTCGTTCAGGCCGGCCCGCCGCTGGGCCTGTGCCTGAGGCCAGGGTTGCTAATGAAATTAGCATTTCCCTGCGAGGATCCCTCAGCTCCTGTTGCACGCTCGTCTGAGGGACGTGTGGGCGGCGTGCAATGGCTGCACCCTGTGTAGGATGCAGCGTGCCTAAGCTTGCAGTTGCAGCAAGGGGGTTTTTATTTCAAAATTGCCTCGTAAGGGCAATGTTCAGTGCCGCGCTTGTCGTTTCCTGCAGGGTGACCCTCGCCCGTGCAGAGACGACAGCGCACATCATTCTCGCCGTTGCGAGCGATGTGGCCCCAGCGGCAGCAGCGCAAACAAAAGCGTGGTCGCGCCCACTTTTCGCGTTCGACCACGATCGCGAATGATTCTAGCTGCTTGAGATGGTAAATTTTCCGCGCCTCGGCGGTGTCACGAAGAGTGACCGTGAAAGTTCCCGTAGGAATTTGCACGCGCCGAGTTTCGGTGCCTGCTGCACCGTTTGCTACACCAGAATTACAGTTGCTTGCGACCTGTAATTCTTTAAGCAGATGAATCTGCTTAACTGCGTGGGGAGCGTAGCCCAGCTCTCGCAGCTGCTCTTCTACGTCCCCCGCGGTGTAGCCCTGCGGAAGCCCTCTAATGAAAACTCTGAGGAATTTCTCAGAGTTTTCAGTCGGAGGCGGGTGCAAACAGAAAAAACTGAGCGCTGCAGGGGTATCGCTCCGCCTCAGCGTACGCCACACGGTCAAATGTGTGGATCTCGTACACTACCCTGCTGTTACGATTAGCGACCTTCGCAATGGTCGCCTTGTACCCCGTTAGGGGTCCAAGTGCCCGGCCGTGATCGAGTACTTTGTCAGCACCGATTTTCAGCCTAATTTTGTAGGGCTTTTTCGGCGGCCGTGAAGCGGCCGGCCAAGGCTTCGCGGGCGGACCTGCGCGGAGGTACCCGCCCCGGTATCCGTGGCTGCGGGCCGACTGCGCCGGCTACCGGAGACGATTTGCCAGCCGTCTGACTGTTTTATCGTCGCCGCTTGGGAGGGGAGCTGGGGAGTGCTGACGCTGCACAGAGCTCGTGGGCGCACTCACCAGGCCTGAAGGTTGTGGTTGCTCTGTTGGTGGGGTTGGTCAGCGGCAGGCGCGGCGGGGACCTCGGGGGCCGTCCGTCGTCTTCGCCGCACGCTTACGCCTCCTCCATTTTTCGCCTTTTAGGGCGTTGGGCGAGCTTTGCGGCTCGCTAGCCGCTGCTGTGGGCTCCGGGGTTGCGGCCTCGCGCTGGCAAGAGCGCTTGGCCGGTGGAGAGACGGCGGGCGGTGAACCACCCGCCGCGTTCCCCGGGCCCTTCTCCGGTGCTGCGCCGGAGCTCGCGTCTGACGACGCTCGCTCGACGGCTGCAGGCGCCGGTATGCCGCTTGGTGCGGCCTCCGTGGAGCGGGGGGGCGGGCGGTGGGGGCGCGCCGGCCAACCCGGTGGGGGGGCGGGGGGCCGGCCCGGAGCTGCGCCATTTGAGAGCGCCGCCAGGAGCGCTCGGCAGGTCATTAATCATCATCCATTCACATTCCAGTGCGTGGGCGTCGAGGTCGCAGCACCACCCGCTCCTCCGCTCCTCGCGACCTTGGCGAGACTCAGATTCTGCCGCGGCGCGTAGAGTACCTGGCTCAGGTGGTTGAGCATTGCTCCACGCTGAGTTGAGCGGAAAGTGCGCGCAGCATTCTTGCCGGCTAGTACTTGGCGTTCTCGTGATTGAGCTCTGCTCTCACGAGGCGTTTTAAGGAACACCGTGCGGGAACGCGGCGGAAACCGAGCCTACCCCCGCGATTGAGCGCTGCTCTCGCGGGGCAACACGTCGCTCGTATGAGCTTTTTTCGTCTTGAGCATAAAATGTGCCGTTAGCGAAATGTCGCAGGGCAACGGCGACGTCACTGGCGGACGGCGGCACTCGCTCGGGGACAACGTGACTTGGTCGATTTCGACCGAGCCACAACTCCCCGCAGCGCAGTCAAGCCGGAAGCGGGAGGTAGTGTATCTCTCCGGGATGGAGCTGCTGGGCGCAGCCACCCCGGATTCGAAAATCGTGGTGGTCGGCGCGGAGGACATCTCGCCCTCAACAGAGGTGGAGTTCGTCTTCCCGACGCCACCACCCCTACCTAAGGCGAAGGCACGCCCTTCGATGCAGCGTAAGCCGCCACCACCTCTGCTCCCAAAGCAGATGCCGGCGCAACAGGCGCCGCCACGACCACCGCCACCAGCCGCCCCCGCAAATATGGAGGCGGCGCTCGCCGGCATCCCGGCGGGCGTAATCTGCGCGTTTGCTCTGGAGCACCTCCAGAGCCTACACGCGTACTGGGGCAGGTACAGCGCTGCTGGCGCGAGGGCGATTCCGCACCTTGCGCCCGGCAGCGGCCTGCTCCAGGAACTGAACGCGGAGCGGGCAAGCAAGGGCCAGAGGCCCCCCGGCACTACTGTGGGGCAGACGGTGCGGGGCGCGTCAGCTCGTTTGAGCTACGCACTCCCCATCCGCCGCCCCTTCAACTTCCGCTCGTCGAGCAACAAACGGCGCCGCAGCGGCAGCCAACTCGACGGCGTCAGCCGCACTGGCGGAACTCAGCTTTTTTCGTTTTCCCCCCGCCAATATCCTTGGCGAGGCGGGAGTTTATTTCATCTTATGGGCTACATTAGCTCCAGCTTTATAGCTTTTGGAGCGAGGGGAGGGCTTTTAACTTAAAAATACTAACTTATAACTAACTTAAAACTATACAAGGCCGCTTTGGGCTCTCAGTTTTATTTATAAGTTTTACTAAGAATGTTTATTTAGTTCATGGTTACTTCTTCTTCTTTTATTTTGATTTTGTTGCATTCGCGCACTCATTCATTCTTAAATTTATATTTACAACACATTCGCTCACACATTCATACCACACTGCACACACTACACTGCACTAAAACACTATTTACACACGTATTTATACGCCACGGCGCCGACTTCACTCAGGCGTCCGTGGCGCCGCGACGTCTTCAGGTCCTGGCGGTTCAGACCCGACGGGGCGCGATTCCGCGCCTCCCACGCTGATTCCGGCGTTGGTGAGCGGCGACCGCCCCCCACGCACTATCTGCTCCCCCGCGTTGCACAGCTCAGAGAGCTTGTGCGGGGGAAGTGCGCGGAAGGTGAAGGCGACGTGCTTGGGCCTTTCTCTGTGGAAGGCCCTGTGCACGTCGCTGTTCGCCGCTGCGCCGGTCTCGCCAGGATGCGCGGAGCGGACGGCCGCAGCGCTCTTTCAAGCGCCGTTTCCGCCCGCTTCCGCAGCTCCGCCGGGAACTGATTACGCACGCCCAGAACTCTGAACACGTCAGCATTTCGAGGGGTGCGGTCTTGGCGGAGGTTAGGCAGGTGCGGGCGCGCCGCGAGGCGCGCCGCTCTGTTCTCTGCGACCCGAATGGGGCGCAGGGTGGAAGGTGGAGCGGCGGCGAATACCTCGCACGCATACGCCCACAAGGGGCGCACGCATGCGGTGAATAATCGCCGCTTTAGGGAGATAGAAAGTTCAGGAGAGCGGAGAAGAGGTTTCAAAAGAAGAGTGCGGTTTTTGATTTTGGCTGCGAGATATCGAGCGTGCGCATGCCAGCGGAGACCGCTGTCAAGCATCACGCCCAGATATCTCGCTTCGCTCTGCCAAGGCAAGCGCGCGCCCGCCAAGCTCACCGTTTCATTGGGGTTAGCCCTCTTACGAGTGAAGTTGACGGCGACGCACTTGTCGAGGTTCAGAGCGAGTCGTTTCCGACTGAGCCATTCAGGAAGGGCGGCGAGACAGTCACTTAAGTATTTGATGACTGCTGACGTTCGCCGATTTCGCGTAGTACGCGAAATCATCCGCAAACATCAGGAGCCCGCAGCGTTGGATACCAGTTTTTGTTTCAGCAGGTAGCGGCGCGTCATTTACGTATAAGCCGAAGAGGGTAGGAGAGAGAACGCTCCCCTGAGGCACGCCCGCCTCGGCTCGTCTGAGGGACGAATATACGTTATTGACACGCACTTTGAACTGCCTGTCGGAGAGAACTTGCGATCAATCTGACGTAGCAATCGCTCATCCCCGACTCCACGAGGCACGCGAGTAAACCCGCGTGCCACACAGAGTCGAAGGCCGATCGCATGTCCAGAAAGACCGCTGGCAAGTTCTGCCGTCTCTCGAGGGCGAGGCCGATCTCCGTGCAAAGCCGCGTTAGCTGCTGCGCGGAGCTGTGACCAGCTCTAAAGCCAAATTGCTCATCTCTGAGAAGAGTGAGACGACGTATTTCCTGTTGCATACGCGACAGAATCAGTCTCTCAAACGTCTTCCCTAGGATGGAGAGGAGACTGATTGGTCTATAACTGCTCGGGATTAATTTATTTTTGCCAGGTTTTGGTATTAGGGCGATGGTCGCAATCCTCCACGCCTTTGGGAAATAACCGCGCGCCAGGCACGCATTCAGGAGCTCGAGTAAGAACTCGACTCCGCGCCCGCCCAGAGCACGCAGCTGCGCCCCGCTCAGACCATCCGGGCCCGCTGCCCGCCTCACACTGATGTTATTTAGTGTTTTGCGGAGCTCCGCTCCCGTAACTCGGCGCGCCGAGGAGAGAGGGAACAGCGGGCCAATGGCGTTGGAGCTGGCCGCCCGCGCCAATGGCGCACCACCGGTGACTGTGGCGGCCGTAGGTGGCGCGGCGGCGCCCGTTTCGAACGCGCGGAACTGCAACTCAAGCGAATTCGCGAAGATTTCGCTTTTCGTCGCGTCGTCCCACGCGTAAACGGGCTGAGTGGTGGAGCGCCGGGTGCCCGCACCGGCGTTGCTCTGAATCGGGCTATTTACTCCCGGTTTGCGGCCCAGCGCACGAGAAAGATCCCAAATGTGCCTCTCGTGGAGGTTGCATTTTGAAATAGTTTCTGACCATTGAGCAGTTTTCTCCTCTCGTAGAGATGAGCGGAATTCTCGGCTTAAACTGCGCGCCCGCTCTCCGTCAACGGGATCGCCATAGCGGCGATGAACTTTAACTGTTCTGCGCAGTTCGCGTAAAATCCTTCTTTGCTCGTCTGAGAGCTCAGGGCGAGAATTCTCTACTCGCGTGACGACGGTGTTTTGCTTGAATGCCGAATTCAACGTTGCAGTGAGGTGGGTCACTGCTTCGTCGATTTCGTCATTCGTATTTACTGGTTTCCGCTCAAGCTGAGAGTTCAGCTGAGCTGTGAAACCTGCCCAATGCCGAATTCAACGTTGCAGTGAGGTGGGTCACTGCTTCGTCGATTTCGTCATTCGTATGTGTTGGTCCAGCACAGCAATTGAGCGGGAACCACACTCAACTCCTTTCACGACCATAAAATCAATAACACCGGATTTCTGTTACGAGCATCCGGGAAATGCGTAGGGCTGTCCGAGGCGCAGATTTCTAGCCCGCCTCGTCGCTACAAGATTGGCAATTTTGTTGCCGTTTCTGTTTGCTCCGAGGCCGCCCCAAGTTCTATGTCTGGCGTTAAAGTCACCTACAAGAATGACTTTGGAATTTAATGCGAGAAGCGCATCAATTCCAGCCGGATCTAGGGTTTGGTCTGGGCAGTAGACTGATACGACTAAGAGTCGACCGTTTCCTACCCAAACGTACGCCCCGACCGCCTCTAGAGACGCCAGAGCAATAGCAGGGATTTCGGCTTCGAGCTGCGGCAGTTCGCGGCGTAGTGCAAGCGCTACGCCGCCACCTGGCCTGCCAACGCGGTCTCGGCGATAAACAGCGAATCCCCGGAGTTTGAATTCGTGTGTATCGCTAAGCCACGTTTCTTGTAAAGCCAAGATATCTAATTGAAAATCAGATATGAAATGTTCTAACTGTTGGGCTTTGAAGATTGCACTTCGCGCGTTCCAAGACCCAACGCGGAGAGGTGCTGTTCGCAGATTTGCGGGAGAATTCCTAGACATTGTTAGGCAATGTGATTAGGAGATGCGCGAGAATCTCTAGGAGCTGGTCCCTAGAGATATTCGGCTGAGCAGCTGCGGGTGCAGTGGGCCGCGCTCCGGCCGCCCCGGAGGGCGGTGCGTTGGCCGCTGAGGAGCGCGCGGCGCCGAGGCGCCTCGCGACCTCGTTCCAGGCCGGCCCGCCGCTAGCTGCTGCCTGAGGCGCAGGGTTGCTAATGAAATTAGCATTTCCCTGCGAGGATCCCTCAGCTCCTGTTGCACGCTCGTCTGAGGGACGTGTGGGCGGCGTGCAAAGCTGCACCCTGTGAGGATGCAGCGTGCCTAAGCTTGCAGTTGCAGCAAGTAGGTTTTATTTCAAAATTGCCTCGTAAAGGGCAATGTTCAGTGCCGCGCTTGTCGTTTCCTGCAGGGTGACCCTCGCCCGTGCAGAGACGACAGCGCACATCATTCTCGCAGTTGCGAGCGATGTGGCCCCAGCGGCAGCAGCGCAAACAAAAGCGTGGTCGCGCCCACTTTTCGCGTTCGACCACGATCGCGAATGATTCTAGCTGCTTGAGGTGATAAATTTTCCGCGCCTCGGCGGTGTCACGAAGAGTGACCGTGAAAGTTCCCGTAGGAATTTGCACGCGCCGAGTTTCGGTGCCTGCTGCACCGTTTGCTACACCAGAATTACAGTTGCTTGCGACCTGTAATTCTTTAAGCAGATGAATCTGCTTAACTGCGTGGGGAGCGTAGCCCAGCTCTCGCAGCTGCTCTTCTACGTCCCCCGCGGTGTAGCCCTGCGGAAGCCCTCTAATGAAAACTCTGAGGAATTTCTCAGAGTTTTCAGTCGGAGGCGGGTGCGCAAACAGAAAAATCTGAGCGCTGCGAGCGTATCGCTCCGCCTCAGCGTACGCCACACGGTCAAATGTGTGGATCTCGTACACTACCCTGCTGTTCGATTAGCGACCTTCGCAATGGTCGCCTTGTACCCGTTAGGGTCCATGCCGGCCGTGATCGAGTACTTTATCAGCACCGATTTTTAGCCTAATTTTGTAGGGCTTTTTCGGCGGCCGTGAAGCGGCCGGCCGAAGGGCTTCCGCGGGCGGGACCTGCGCGGAGGTACCCGCCCCGGTATCCGTGGCTGCGGGCCGACTGCGCCGGCTACCGGAGACGATTTGCCAGCCGTCTGACTGTTCATCGTCGCCGCTTGGGAGGGGAGCTGGGGAGTGCTGACGCTGCACAGAGCTCGTGGGCGCACTCACCAGGCCTGAAGGTTGTGGTTGCTCTGTTGGTGGAGGTTGGTCAGCGGCAGGCGCGGCGGGGACCTCGGGGGGCCCGTCCGTCGTCTTGCCCGCACGCTTACGCCTCCTCCATTTTTCGCCTTTTAGGGCGTTGGGCGAGCTTGCGGCTCGCTGGCCGCTGCTGGGCTCGGGGTTGCGGCCTCGCGCTGGCAAGAGCGCTTGGCCGGTGGAGAGACGGCGGGCGGTGAACCACCCGCCGCGTTCCCCGGGCCCTTCTCCGGTGCTGCGCCGGAGCTCGCGTCTGACGACGCTCGCTCGACGGCTGCAGGCGCCGGTATGCCGCTTGGTGCGGCCTCCGTGGAGCTGGTGGCGGGCGGGCGGTGGGGAGCGCGCCGGCCAATCCCAGCGCAGCGCACCGACCAATCCGGGCGGCGCGCCGAGCGCGGTGGGGCCGCGTTCGCTTCCTCTCCGCCAGGGGCGCCCGGAGCTGCGCCATTTAAGGCGCCGCCAGGAGCGCTGGGCAGGTCAGAGCCGCTCTCGCGGCCGATGGCGTCGGATGGGCCGCTGCTGCGGCGCCGTTTACCCGACAGCGCTAAGTTGCAAGGGGCGGTCGGCGGGGTGATGCGCAGCTCAAATGAGCTGACGCGATCTCTCACCGACTGCCCCGTAGGGGTGCCGGTGATCGGCACGGGCAAGGGCGCGGGCACCGCTGTTCGCGGAGGCCCCTGCGCCGCTCGCGCCGCGTTGAGGGCGAGGAGCACCTCGCTGCCAGGCGCCAGGTGCGGGATCGCTCTCGCGCCGGCCTCGCGGCCTGCGCCGCTCGCCCGGCGGGAGGAGCGCTCGGCCGGTTGCTGCTTAGGGCGCAGCTGCTGCAGCTTTCGCTGCGGCGCCGGCGACGCCGTCAGTGGCGCTTTTGGTGGAGGGGGTGGCGGCGGCGGTCGGATTCCGAACTCTACGATGGTAGAGGCCGGGGGGTCCTCCGCGCCAACCACGATGTACTTGTCGTCGGGTTGGGCGCCTCGCAGCAGCTCCAACCCGGCGACGCAGATTAGTTCGCCTGGCTGGCTGCACTGCGCCCGGGGCGTCTGTGACTCGGTCGATATCGACCAAGTCACATTGTCCCCTAGCGAGTGCCGCCGTACGCCGGGGCGCTGATCGCACTCCCCCCTTAGCGACAAGCGCCGTCGGGGGGTGTTATCGTGCGCTGCCATCGCTGGCTAGCGGCACATTCTTTGCTCTGTGCCTAACAAGAAACTCGGCCCCTGCTGCGTTCCCGCACGGTGTTCCGCTCAACGTCTCGTGAGAGCAGAGCTCAATCACGAGAACGCCAGGTACTTGCCGTGCAAGGAAGGCTGCGCGAACTTTCCACTCAGCACAGTGTGGGAGCAAGGCTCAACCACATGTGCCAGGTACTCGTTGCACGCCGCAGCAGAAACCAAGTCGCGAAAAGTGCGTGGCCGAAGCTAAGCGGAGGGAGCGGGTGGTGCTGTCACCTCGACGCCCACGCAACTCTGTGTGTGTATGGGAACTCAGCTCCAGAGCAGCGCTTTAAATGGTGCTGCTCCCAGCGCCACTAGCGGCGAAGGAGGGAACGCGACCCCCACCCCGCCCAGCGCGCCGCCAGGATTGGCCGGCGCCGCTGCGCTGGGATTGGCCGGCGCGCTCCCCACCGCTCAGCCCGAGACCAGCGCTCCGCCGTGCGCGGAGAGGAGCACTGCGGCCTCAGCAGTCGTAGAGCCCGCATCGCCCCGCGCCCGACGCCGCGCCTGAAGGAGACGTCGAACAACCCGGCGGCCGGTAAGTGCGCCCACGAGCTCCGAGCGGCGTCAGTCCCCTGAACCCCTCCTGTAGGCGACGACCAGTCAGACGGCTGGCAACTCGTCTCCGGCAGCCGGCGCAGTCGGCCCGCAGCGGAGAATACCGGGGCGCGATCCTCCGCGCAGGAACCGCCCGCGGAAGCCCTCCGGCCGGCCGCTTCACGGCCGCCGAAACGGCCTTACAGGATCCGACTAAAAATCGGGTCTGATAAGGTCTTAGAGCACGGTAGGAAACTTGGACCCTTAACAGGTACAAGGCGACCATCGCGAAGGTCGTCAACCGTAGCAAGCGGACTGTGTACGAAGTGCACACTTATGATCGTGTGGCGTACACAGAGGCGGAGCACTATTGTCGCAGCGCGAACCTGTTTTTGTTCGCGCACCCGCCACCGCAGGAAAACTCTCCCAAGCACTTGAGAGTTTTCATAAGAGGGCTCCCGCAAGGCTACACCGCAGGAGACGTCGAAACCCAGCTCAAAAAGCAGGGATTCACGCCTTCCGCCGTTAAGCAGATTTCACTGCTTAGAGAATCTCCGGTCGCCAGTAGCCGGGATTCTGGCGTAGCCGAAGGTGCAACAGGCACCGAAACTCGGCGCGTGCAAGTTCCACGGGAACTTCGCAGTCACCCTCAGTGACAACGCCGAGTCGCGAAAAATTTATCACCTGCGACAACTTGAGTCGTTCGCGATCGTGGTCGAACGCGAGAAATGGGCACGACCACGATTTTGCTTTAGGTGCTGCCGCTGGGGCCACATCTCTCGCAACTGCGAGTACGATGTGCGCTGTCGGCTCTGTACGGGCGAGGATCACCCGGAAGGAGCGACAAGCGCGGCACGAAGCACTGCCGAGGCTTGGCAAAATGCAGCTAAGGCCAACTTGCTGCAATTGTGCTAAGCCATGCTGCATCCTTCACGGGATGTAGCTTGCACGTTGCCCAAGCGTCCTTCAGACGCGCGTGCAACGGTAGGAACTGAGGATCCTCGCCGGAAGCTCAATTTTATTAGAAACCCGGCGCCTCAGACGGCAGCTAACGGCGGGCCGGCCTGGAACGAGATCGCGGGCGCCTCGGTGCACCGCGCTCCTCGGGGCCAACGCAACGCCTTCAGGGGCGGCCGGAGCGCGGCCCACTGCACCCGTAGCTGCCGCACAAACAATGTCTAGGGACCAGATCCTAGAATTGTTTAGCTTGTTCCTACAGACATTGCATCACAATGTCTAATTTACACGTAGGTCTTAATTCAGCACCTCTCCGCGCTTGTACTTGGAACGCGCGAAGTGCTATCTTCAAAGCCCAGCTATTAGAAAATTTTACTAATGAATTTCAGTTAGATATTTTGGCTTTACAAGAGACGTGGCTCAGCAGTGAACACGAATTCAAACTCCGGGGATTCGCTGTTTATCGCAGAGACCGCGTTGGCAGGCCAGGTGGCGGCGTAGCGCTTGCACTACGCCGTGAATTACCGCAGCTCGAAGCCGAAATCCCTGCTATTGCTCTGGCGTCTCTAGAGGCGGTCGGGGCGTACGTTTGGGTAGGAAACGGGC
>CAXIVR010000458.1:0-16452 GCA_964035755.1 Teleogryllus oceanicus | reverse complement strand
CTTGACGAGGCGCCGCGCCCCGATTGGGGTGGGGCCCCAAAATTCGCTTTTGGGGCCCCCCTCTGTACGGGGGCACCCCAAAAAGGCGGGCCCCCCCACAATACAAAAAAATTAAATCTCTCCGCCCCGTTGTGAATGGCCCCATCTGGCACCGCATCGGGCACCGCTTGCAGTGCGGTCCCGGTTTTCCTCGGGCCCTCCACGAATAATGGACTGGCCTAACCGTGATTGTTTTAAAAATTTTTTTTTAGGGTTCAACTCAACGAAAACGAGGCGACGGAACTTTCCGTGTTAAAGAGAGCGGGCGCTGCATTTCACTGATGGAATTTTTCCCCGCCCCGCTCCCCCTCTTCACGCAGGTCGTCAATGGGGGGTGGGCGGGGGGCCCGCGGATGACAGGCGAGGGGGTTCGGCGGTCGCGCGACGGAAAAGAATTGCGCATCACGATTAAATGATGCATTTTTTCCGGACAGATAATTTTTGCGGATCAGCGCTTTTCCCGGGAGGTAAAAAAGGCGGGGTGGTGGTTCCACGCGTGGTGGGGGAGTGGGGCGTGGTAAGGCGAGAAACCTTTACATTTACGGGCGTTCCCGCCCGCCGATCCCCGGGGGGGCGCGGGCCGAGGGCGCGGGCGGTAGCAGGTTCTGCGGGGGGGCCTGAGGGGGGGGGCGGGGGGGGCGCGGGTGACAGTGGTATCTTTTTGCCACCGGCCGGGGATAGTGGCATGTTGCTTTCCGGGGTCGCGGAAAGCGCGCGACGCCACGGTTCCACCCCTCGTCATCATCGTCGTCGGTGGGGTTGGGGCGGGGCGTTGTTAGGGGGCCCGGCGGCCCCTTTTGACCGTCTGACGGGCGGTGTTCGTTAGAAGGGGGTGGGTCGGGCATGCTCGCCTCCGGTTTTGGCTCTCCGCAGACTCACCAGGTGATGATGATGCGTGGGCGAGCGGTAAAAGGGCGCCGCAGCGGGCGCGTCGGCGGGGCGGGCGGCGTCTCGGCGCCGTTTCCCCGCCTCTGCAGGCGGCGGGCGGGCGCCCCGGGCGCCGCGTGGGCGTGGGCGGGCGGGGGTTTTGAGCGCCGGGGCCCCAGTTTTGGGTGGGGGCAGCGGCGGCGAAAACGCCCCTCCCTCCGGAGGCGGATGGTTCCCGGCGATGGGGGGATCAACGACGCGGGGACAGTCCCGAATGAAAAGGTTTGGGGGACACCGACACGCTTTCGGGTTTTTGTTGCGCCACCCGGGGTTTAATTTTGCGTGCCTTCAGCCGTTCCGTCGCGTCGGCCCCGGGGGCGTCCGTCGTCTCCGTCGTGGGCGTCAATTTTGCATTTCCCCGCTCATGCCCCCGCTACGGGGGATGCGGGGATTTCCACACGCGTTCCCCACAAAAATTTCCGGTTTCGGGGGCCGGTTTTTTCACGT
Organism: Teleogryllus oceanicus; assembly: GCA_964035755.1. Classification (NCBI taxonomy): domain Eukaryota; kingdom Metazoa; phylum Arthropoda; class Insecta; order Orthoptera; family Gryllidae; genus Teleogryllus; species Teleogryllus oceanicus. Next base: position 15,039 of record CAXIVR010000458.1, on the reverse strand, counting down.
TACGGCGATGAGGTTTTTTAACGTGAAAAAACGGTCGCCCCCTTAACCCGCCGGGTTTGGTCACTTCACGGGGGCGGGGCGAAGCCGGGCGGCACGGGCCGGGGTCACACACTTCGGCGCGGAGGGCGCCGACCCCACGGCGCGAGCGCCCAAAACGTTCGGGCGGGGGGGGAAGAGCGGAAGCTTCCCTACGCCCGCCGAACCTCTGGGGGAGGCGCCGGCTCTAGAGGTGGCGCGACCCCCGACCCCTTTTGATCTTGTTCCCCTTCCCGGGAGCGCCGCATCGCCCTTACGGGGCGCACCGCCGTGACCGCCCCATTGGCGGCCCTCCCGGGGCCCAGGAAGGGGGACCGAGGAAAAAAGACCAGTTTTATTTCGGATTTGTTTTGGCGTTTTTGTCAACCACCCCCTTTTAGTCATGCCGCCGGGCGGAAGGCCCAAAAGGCCGTAAGGCCCCGAAAAACATCTCCCAAGGAGAAAAAAAAAAGAAGCGCAAAGGAAGGAAGCACGCCATCTAAACTAAAATGCTGAACGGTCCATCCTGATACCGGCATCTCCAGCAAGGCGATGAGCATCGATGAACAGCTTGTTTACGACATTTTCGAGCGCACGTCGCCGAGGCTTCCCGCGCCTGGCGTAATTACAACAAAGGCCCACCATCACCTCCGTGAGATTCAGACGGCAGTGCGTTCTTCCACCCGGCGAGTTGGCAAAGCATCGCCGTCAGCGAGCACTAAGAAGTTGAACACCAGCACACCAGCCTGGGTAAGCTTGCTCTTATTGGCAGCTCGCTTTTACTTGCGCAGCAAGTTGGTGCTTTTGTGTGATTGTGGCAAACGCACACTTTCTTTGTGTCAACAACTCTCGTCATGAAAGAAAGTTACAATGGTGATAAGCTCCTGCCACAACTATCTGGATAAAAATTACATTGACAAAACGAGAAATCCAACCTGCTCCTATTGTTTTTGTTGGCGTAGTGCAACATGATGGACATGTTACCTTCGTAAACATTCACCGTCACGCTGATATACTTTTATTTTCGCGCCAAATTAACAGTTCTCACCATACGACCAGGCAATATTCAACTCTCATAATACGAACAAAGCGAGGCGTTTAAATAAAACGGACGTGAAACAGGTGAATGTCTCCGAGATTATTATTCAATCGTAAACACGTAGGTATTAATTCGTATCACAGTAACGAATCATCCTGCCCGTGGCGCTTTCGAAGTAGTTATATGTATCGAGGGCAATATTCAGGTCTTAAATATTGATTATTCAAGAATGCCATAATGAATTTAGCTACAAATAACAACAACAATAATAATAATAATAATAATAACAACAACAACCAAAATATCGAAGAGATCCCAAGTCCGGTCGTGCATGAAAGCCAGTAAGACCGCTGATGTAGCTTACGAAAAAGAAGGCAATGTTCTAGGTATTTCGCGATATTTCATCGTGCTGAGAGGACTACAAGAACGCCTTATAGTAGCGGGGAAATTGGCAGCACCGATCGGTTGCCATGATGGTCCGTAGTTTGTGGACCCAGAGAGCTGCTGCATTTGGTACAGAGTTTGCAGGTAAACTATGGCGTTGTTTTTATTCAATTTCAGGCCGAACCCGGCGATTCTGCAAAGCCGAGACGACCCGGCGGAGAGGCGGTAAACCGCTCATACCTCCTGAGCTCAGGTAAAAATCAGATTAATATACCGTAAGTTCCCGATGGGACTGTATCAGATATTCGTTGATAAGAACAGATCAGTGGTTTATCATCAATGATTGAATATTTCTATCATTTTCTGTTCAAGTGCGGTGATTGGGAGGTCGGGAGTTCACATCACAATCACATACCTTCAAACATACCACGCGGTCCTTAGGGCACTGCTCGCCCTTAAAAGGGCGGGCGCCGGCAACAGAAGGCAGATCTGCTGCGCCCGCGGCTCAAAGAAGAGCGCTGGAGGGCAGTGGCGGTGGAAGACTGGCGGCGAGTTTGTCCCGTGCGACCATTGAAGGTGGAGTTGGCTAGAAAACGGCGAAGTCCCGAAAAGGACCGATGACGGCAGAGAGCGGGGCGATGAAGGCTTAAACTGAGAAGGACTGATGGTCTGGTTAATGTGGCCTTGAAGATGTTGTGGTGACTCCCAATGGCCGCCGCTGATATTCTCTTCCCGAGGGTGTGGAAGGTAACCTGCCGACCATCGATTTCGGTGAGCTGTCGCCGGCAGGGTCCCAGCCCGCGCGCCCGGACCACACCGACACTTCGCTGAACGACTCCCGCGATAGCTCGTGCTTCCTCCAGGTGCGAGAGTATCGCTCCAGCTTTTTCTTCCTTAGCAGCCTGCCAGCAACCCTGCTCCCCTTCAATGCGGTGACGGCCACATCCACGATCTTGTAACTGGTACCCGCTTCGCTGACAAGCACCAGGTCGCGCTTCTTGCCACGCTTCCGAAGATCTCTGCGATAACTCGCCAGTCCAGGGTCGTCGCAGCCTCTGACGGCGTGCCGACGATTCGTCGTGCGCCGCGTTTCCTGATCGCCGGCCAGTTGGTAAAGAAAGTAACAGGACGAGCTTGAGCGCCTGGGCGGCGCGGTTGTCGTCGTCACGCCGACATTCGGTGACGGCACATCGTCACCATCGTTCTCGGCCCAGGGGCGCCCGCTTTCTTCCGAGTCCACTTGAGCAGGTTTAGGCGTGCTCTATGCGCACCAGAGGCAGTCCACCCACTGCTGCGCGCGCCTGTGCGGATGAAGTGGAGGATCTACACCAGCGACGGAGGCCGCGCGGCCCGCCCTGGTCCTTTCTGGATCTTTCCAGTCGCTCAGGTGAGAGCTCAATATGTCTCAAAGTGCCCGTAAGAACACTTCTCTTCTTGCCGCGGTGGTCGACTTTCTCGCCCTCCTGGATTTGAGGATGAGGAGGCGACAGGAAGCTCATCCTGTAGCCTGGGAAGGTCAGAGGCGTTGATGGCCTTAGATGCCACCTGGCTCGCGACCAAAGGCCGCCTGCCCCGAGAACAATGTCCGCGCGGTGCTGCTTCAGGTAATCCGCGACATCGTTCAAGGCGTGATGTCGCGGTTCCTGGCAGGTGCAGGCCGCAGTAAGGCGCAACTGGAGCGCTGGCACGGAGCGCACCAGGTCGGGGGACGTGAGCATTCCAATGCTCCTCGAGGAACGCGGCGCACCTCCTTCGCGAATTCCGGGAGCGGCCGACGCCGGCTCCTGACTTCGCCGTATGCAGGCGTAATGCGAAGACGCGTTGGGAGCATCAGACGGCGTCTCTTCACGAATTGGCGCATTCAGGCGTCAATATCTCCACCGTCAGAGCACCGAGGAGTGGTTTTCATCCTCACCGGGGAAGGACAGACGAGTAGCAGGACGAACGTCAGAGAGCATCGAGCTTCGCCAAGGTTTGAAGCACCGCAACGGCATTTGTCTGCTCAACGACGTCGACCACCTGGCGAGCGACGGAGCGACAGAGAAGCCGACCTGGCTTGCCCAGGAACTGTGGTGCTCGCTTTGCGCAGTGTGTTCAGGTGGCGGCAAGGATGGAGAATTGCTCAGCTGATTAGCCCGTCCTGATGGGCTGTTGCTGTGGTGTGTCAGACTTGGCTGGGATGCTGGATTTCCACCCACCTTTGGTGGCTTCCAGGAACAGATTGTTCAACATCCTCCTGCGCAAAAGCGTAAGCTGTTAGGGACGCCGCCAGCCAGATGTCGTCAGCATAGGCGCCACCTTTGATCCCGTTGGAGAGCGCTAGCGTGGACTCAGGAGTTACCGATGGCCAGTATTAAATAAAGGCGACGGGCTCAACGGCAGCCTTGTCGCACTTTCGGCAAGGAACCCGTCAGAGAGACCTTGCGCCGACAGGTAACGCCGTGGAGTTCTGTGAACAAACTCTACGATGTCTGTAAAATGTGTCCCACCAGCCGCCGCAGGCCTTCCAACACTGCTTCTCAGGAGATTGACCCAGCATGCTGGATAGGTCAACAGCCAGGCAGAGGCAATTCTTCCGCCTGGCAAGTCTTCAATAGCGTACCTCTACGAGTGAGTTATTCGCAGACGCCGTCATGCGGCCGGGAAGCCTTTCTTGGGCAGGGAAAAGCGCCCCGTTCTCTTCGGCCTGTCGTTTAGGCGCCGCGTCCACAACGAAGTGCAGAGTCATGATTGAATGGTTGCAGAGCTTGGCTGGACGCCAGTTAGACGGGGAATCTAGGCCCGCTTCTCGCGGACAAAGATAAGCCTGACCGTTTCCACCACTGAACCCTTGGTGAATTTGCGACATGCTAAAGAGGACTGCGCCAGTTTGCCATGACGTCCACTTTCCGCCAGCGGTCGCAGGGTCAATCGGTCCTCGCCCGGAGTACAGAGTTGGTCAGGCTTGAGGCGATCGTTATCTCTTGGCAATGAGAAGGGCTCATGCTTAATATGTGGGACGACCTGACCTGCAAATACTCCTGTGGGATGGCCTTGAAGGCCGGCAGGAGAAGTGGCTGGCTGCGGTCGAAGCGATCGATCTCGCATCAGGCCTCCTGTTAGTAATTAACCGCATTACACGCGAGAATTGGCCTGTAAAGCAGTAGAGATTTTCTGCGGCCGCTGGTGGTCGCTCATTGCCCGTGTTTGGTTGGTAGGCCGAAGGAGGGTTGCGCAGGCATATTTGCTGGACCTTCTCGACAGCTCGCCAATTAGGTCCTCCACCCGCAGCCAGCGTTCACACGCCTGGTACAGCCTGCGCTTCCTGGCTGACGACTCCTCCAGCCTTCTAGCTCCGGTGCAGCTTACCGACCAGATCCGGCTCGGGCGGTGACGGGCGGCGCTCGGGCGGCGAGGCGCAGGAGCGGCGTGGGAGTGCATCATCCTCAGAGGCGAGTTGCGCTATGAATCGGAGTGACGGGGTACTCGCGCGGTGGTTGGCTTCAGGGCTGGCTATTGGGGACGAAGTGCAGCGCTGAGAGAGTGACAGGCCTGCTTGGCAGGTGTGATTGGCCTGTGAGGCTGCAGAGCGACCGAGGGCTGTGAGCTTGACTCCTCGGAGTTCCTGCGCGAGAGCGGCTGGTGGGGAGTGACGCCTTCCGTATCAACTTTCGCGACTCTACGCAGGCTGTTACGCCCGTTGTAGGCTGGCGGCGAGGGATGCGCCCGTTCTAACAGCGCCGCGTGGCTCCTCTGTGGGTGCGTGACCAGCTGGCGCTGGTGGCAGACGTCGAACGTAACCACTCGCAGCGAAGGAGCCCTAGAGCGTCACTTCCTTCCAGGCAGAACCAGGAGTCGCTGTCCTTGCACGTGAGGACCTGGCAAGCTCCAACGCCCATCTGGGACTGCCAAAACATCCGGGCTGCACCTTCTGATGGGGAGGCGGAGTTGTGCACTGGCCTTCGCGGCGCTTCAGGCTGGTGCATTCCACGTCCATTTGCCTGCATCAGCCATTGCGGCGTGATTTGCCGGGCAACAGGGCAACGCGGGGCTGCGCATTAGCGGGCGCAGCGGACAGTACAGCGCCGTTCGAGCGGACGGTTAGCAGCGATGGCAGGAACGGGTGCGCCGGCCTCTGGCGGGGACTAAAACGGCGCTGGCCGGGCGCGTTGGCGGAATTGCGTGAGCGGGGCGGCCGCTGCTTTATCGCAGCAGCCGCCGTGCAAGTGCGGCGAATGGTCCTGGCTGCAGGCTTCTTACATCCGGAGACCGATGCCAATCTGCAATGTGGCTGGCCAATCAGAGAAAAGATGAGGTGATTTGAGGGAAGCTCTCTTTCCTGAACAGTCCCCGAGGAGATTTTGAGAAGCGCGCAATAATGGGCACTTGATTTTACGTGGGGGAGGGGAAGCACATCTCCGTAGCAGTGCTACCCAAGACCTTACAGGAGCCTAGAGCTTGTCGAGGGCGGCGCCCGTCACCGGTCCCGTTCCCGTTGATCATAAGCGGTGGACGGTCGACAGCTTTCTCTGACACCGTTACGAAGGACTCGCACTGCCGGCAGACTGGACTAGTGGCGGAGAGACCTGGGGGAGGCCGAGGGACAATTGGCCTCTCTGTAGCCCTCAGGCTGGTCGAGGGTTTCGCCACCGGGTCAGAAAATCGAGATCGTGCATGAACGCTGTCACGTAGCGTCCCGGAGACGGTGGCGAGGACCAGTGATGGAAGGAGTGCGTTGACTGTGTAACATGCCACGATCCCGAGTCGAGAACATTTGAGGAGCGCTGGACGACGAATCTTCCTTTTCGTCCTGGTTGGGTCTCCGAGATGGTGAAAACCATCTTCCTGCCGGAGCGTGTCTAGTCCCTGGGAGTACCGAGGCGCCCGCAACAGGCTCAGGAACTGAGGCGAGCGCTGCCTGTTCCTCTTCGAGGTCGCCCATGGTCCGCCTGGCCCGAAGCATCGGAATCACAACGAGCGGGGAGGGCTGGGGTAGGCACCGAGGAGTTGCAAGGGCCATCAAGGGTTTCACGGATGGCCTGCGAACGATTTCACCCCGAATGACTGGCGAGGCCGGCATCTCCTCGTCAAAGAAGACAGTGAACGCCATTGGGGACGAGGGGTGGATGGAGCACCGAGGCGAGGTCGGAGCTGCCGGACCATGAGGTCAGAGTCTTCCGAGGTCGGCGTTGATGAAAGGGGGCGTCATAAAATTCGGGGAGAGCACCACCTATGAATGCATCAGAACACTTTCCACGTGAGGCATAGTCGTATCCAAGTCCACGTGGAAAGAGAACAAACTCTACGGAAAACACGAAAACACGAGAAATACAAACGGGAAATAATAATGGACACAGCACTAGCTGACAGCGTGTCCGGCTACAATTAAACACTGTAAGAAGTAGGCGTTGATGTTGGGGATGGTTAGCGGCACGCAGGGCTGGGGAGAGATGAGAGCGAGGGCAGGAAGTGAGGAGAAGGCAAAGAAATGGCTGATTGAACAACTGATCCCTAGGGCTAAATATAGACAGAACAAACTGCTAAATTGAGGCAATAACCCAAAACTCAACTTCTGATCTGAAATTATATGGCCAATCCCAAAACCTAACTGACCTAGAGAGCTTGAGAATAAGAGACAAGAACAAACACTCAAACCTAGTATTACAGAACGACAATGAGAGACAGTGACAACGAGTAGTCTATGCTAGATAATGAACCCCACAGTTGCAGAAAACACCTCCATTTCTCCCGAGGTGAAGATTTATTCATGATCTTGTGGTGCTCTATGCCATTCTGGATTGCTGCTGAGTCGGGAGAGCGCCCCTTTTCCCTTTAACCCATGCGCTGTTAATGGAATAGTACCGCGAGAGTCTTCGTGATCTTCAAGGAAGGTCTTCGTGAGCTTCATGATCTTCATGTAGCCGTAAATAATTTAGTTAAGTTACGCCTGATGCAACTGAGGGGCTATCATTGAAAACAAGCGGTGAACCGCTCTCCCAAAACTGTCACCGGAACAACATGGCAAACTAAAAGTTCGTAAATAGACGACGGCACACCGAATGCAATCGCCCTCCACTTTACGAACTATTCTAACCCAACCTATCCTAACATGACCTACATAACTATATAGCGTGTTGGTAAAATCAGTTCATAATAGTGGCTATCGACGGTAAACCGCTTCCTATGACGAGTGGTTCCATGGTGGTAAACCGCTCATAACTAACAACCCTGAAAAAAACATTGGAAACTTAAACGAACAACATGGCAAAACAAAAGCGAATAGACGACGGTGAACCGAATGCAATCGTCCTAATAATTTTACGAACTAACTAACTAACCTAACTCCATTCAACATGACTTACATAATCTAAGATAATGCAAAGTTGGTAAACCGTCATAATAGTGGCTTTCGCACGCAGGTAAACCGTTTCCCTGCGAATGAGTGGTCCTGGTGGTAGGAAACTGCTCATAATTCAATAACCTGAAAACATTGAAAACTAAATGCGATTCGCAGGTGTCGAATTGACGGCGGATAGCGGTAGCAAGTGGGGAGCAGAACAAAAAGAAGAAAGGAGAAGAAGAAGGTAAACCCCGAAATCCTCACCGTTTAGGGGAGATATGAGCAAAAATCATTTTAGGCTGAAATATTAATATGGCCCTGTTTGACGGTGACCAGTCGGCCGACGGAAGTAATAATGTGAAAACTAGATGAATTTGAGTGATTCAAGTAAAGATCAAAATTTGGTAGAGATATGGCAGTGAGAAAAAGAGCCCTGATGTGAAATCGCAAATCAAAGCTAAAAGAGTTAAAGGCTTTAACCTGCAATACAAAAAGCTGAAAACGAGCTGCGCCTTAGATATTTGAGAAAACTGGTATAATGAACAAAAATTCAAGATGGCTGATTTGGACTAATTTACGCAAAAGACATCAGCGCAGCTATCAATATGCGAAATACTAATATACGAAAATGACAAGATAGCTACTAATATTGAAGTTTGAAGTTACTAGATTTAGATTATTGATATGAATGAAAAATTCGAGAATTAGAAAATTGATAAGTTCATGGTGGCAACCAATCCCAAACGGTGAGTAAATTACAGAGCATTAGAAAGAGAGACTCCATCCTCGCCAGCCGCGTCACGCCGCCCCCGCGCCCGAATCGCTCAGCCCGTCATCCCAATGGGCCGGAAGAGCAGCACCATGAAGACCGCCGGTGTCACCGTGGGGAGGTACACGTCGCTCCCACCAGTCTTGTCCAACGGTGGGGCTTTCGCCGGTTCCGGCATTTTTCAAGGCGTCTTCACTTCTTCTGAAATCACGGCGTTGCTGCCGAATGCTCGATTTCTCGGCCCGGCGATGCGCGCCGCTGCCAGGTGGTAATCAACGCCGGACGCATACCGGGAGCGATTAACGCGTCAGAATACGGCGCGCGGCACTGAGCCAGCGCTGGTTTTTCGAAAGATATAGATCAAAACGGCTACACTTTGATCTTAGCCAAAAGGTCGAGAAGCGATAACAATTTCATGGTTAAATACGCCCCAATCTATGGCGGTCAACCGCCTCATCAGCAACAAAAAAACAAAAAAATTTTTTTATATGGCTAGATGGTGGTAAACCGCTCATAGGAACCAAAGCACGTAAAACCAGCTAATATCCGATACCAGCTAACAATTTATGGTTAAATACGCTCTCAACGGCGTGGGATCAACCGCCCCCTCCGTCGATAAAAATAAAACCTAAAAAAATTCTCTTATGGCGGCAAAAGCGACGGCAAACCGTCATAGAACCTAGCACGTCAAAACCAGCTTATCCGATACCAGCTAACAATTTATGGTTAAATACGTTCGCAGTGGTTAAATATGGTGAATCCGCCCTCTTCTCCTGTCGATAAACAAAAAAATTAATCTAAAAATGCGGCGAAGCAAAGGCAGAGAATTGGTTCTTTTGGCTTACAGGAAGCAGACTTACTTGTTTTGCAGTCTACCAACGTATTTTATGAAATATGTATCAAAAAGTGCTCGATAGTGGCTTAGTATTGTATGCTGAATCCAACACTGGTCGCCGACGCCGTCTGGCATATGGTGCCGGCACGTCCCGAAAAGAAAGAGTAGGAGAGCGTAAATGGTGGACCGCTATTTTGCGTATTTTTACAAAAGGCATTTTCAAAAAAGTGCCAGGATAGTGGCTAGAGACATGAATCCAACCCGGTCGTCGCGTCGTCCGTAGCAATGAATAGACAAAATATCAATACTAGCTTTATAAGTAAAATAAATCTTTTCTTCGCATGTCTCTTTTTGGTTCAGACATTGCCGACATTCGTAAACGCGACGTTTGCAAACCCCGGCGACGGCGCGCACCACTCCGAAAACGTCGAATTTCTCGCAATCGAAATACTCTTCCAGCCCATTGTCGATTTTGTCCGCGACCTCCAGGCGCGACCGCAGGCCCACAGTGAGAACTCGTTTCGGCTATGAGCAAAGGAAATAAAAACAACACGCTTATAGTGGAAATTAATAATGTTACTTCCTCGATATATTGAACCTAAAATTCATGAAGATATTCGGTTCCAAATTTCCTCCTTTTGTCAGCAGAAATCTATTTATCTTTTCCATTTTTCTGCTACAATTGACGTACTTCCATCCTGATTTTTGTTCGGTGAGGTTTGCCAGCACACATACGCGAGAGCGGAGGGGGAACTTTGCTACGCAACACGCCGATGCAGATCCGCCTGCCGGCGATCCGCCCACGGCGGTTTCGGCGATCGGACGCGGAAGACGGTCTGTCGCAAGGCGGTGATTTTCAGTTTAAACTGATGCGGAATTATTTCTGAATCAAATGGTTGTAACAAATGTTTTGAGCCAGATTCTTTCTCCCGTCTCTGCGTGCCGTTACGAGCTTGCAGAAACGAGAGTGGTAAATCCTATTTACCACCGATTTGGTATTATATTCGGACAGTTTGGTGGCACCACTTCCGAAATCTTTGCTTTCTTCACAGAGCACCGCAGAACGGCCTCACCGAGAGAATATCGGCTTTACGTGCGGTAATGTATTTATTCGTCATTCTCAGAAATCAATTTCGCGCGTCATTGAGAATGGCTCGTGTTGTGGGAGCGTGTGTTTCTAGTGCAGCACAGCTCTTTAGTCAGCACTTCAGTGCCAGTGTTTTTAAATGCGTGCTCGAAAATGAATAATTGTTGATTTTGTGTTTCTAGTGCAGTGAAATCCATTAGCGGTCAGGATGTAAGGCGTTGTTATTTCAAGCGTATTAGAAACGAAAGGATATCGTTGCAATATAAAATATTCAGCGCAAAGGTGAGCAGATTCATCATTTTATCAGGCTGATAGTAAGTATTTTGACCCAGCTTGTCAGGAGACGATATTTCGTTTCACAGGAAAAAGCGAGCACAGCATCGTGAATTTGCCTCTTTCTTAAAAATAAACGTAATATCTCCTCGATCGGTTCGGCAATTGGTTTTCAGAAACAAAGTGTTGCGTAACGTAAATGAAAGAAATCTTGCAAAATTATCTGTGCAGTAGTGAACGTAATCGAGCGATACAATCAGAGCGCTTAGTAGTTCCTTTTGAGCTCGCGTACGATGAGAGGAAAGTTGGGATAGTTTCATTGTGTGGGCAGCTCGTGATTTTCGCAGTCATGACAACAATACCAATACGGTTTTATTCGGGATAGCTGTGTGAGCCGAGCTGCGAAGGTAATATTGAATTGTTTATTTCGCGTCCAGTGTGTTTCCGTAATGGGTGTTGTTTTCTTGTGTAAGCAGCATTACAATTTTGGTTATGAAGTGATAGTGGTTGTTGTAATTGCCTGCGAATATTCGTTACATAAAGTTATTGCAGCGTAGTTGACACTCGAAATATGGGCAGAATGTGATACACAAGATTATGTTAAAGGTTTCTTTCGTACTCACAGCTCGAGTTTACTATAAGGTTGCATAAGTGGAAATACTGTTTCTGATATTGTTATAAAAGCTATTTTTAGTGATTTTTAGGTTTACCACATACGAAAATGCACAGAAACAGTGATAATGTAATGTTTATGATGTGTGGAATGATTGTGTGCATGTTCAGAGAAAGAGAGATGGCACAACATGAACGTTCTTCCTTCACAGAACAGTTTGGTTATTTTCAGTTTTGTTTGTTCTTTCGTTGTTGTTTTATTATCGCTGAAAAGAAGTAAAAATTGTGTGCTTCTGTTCCAGGTGTGGAGCTGCTGTTCTGTTGGTGACCAGTGACAGTTTGTGATTTGAAGCAAATACTGTTCTTGCTAGTATTCCACATTTTGTTTGAATTTTATGAATATTTGTATTATTCACTATTGGGAAATAAATAACAAAAGTTTAATATATTATTAATTGCAACCTTCAAATCATCCTTTTGCCCTTACATCAATTGATAGTCGTTTTCTTGTGTCATATTTTCACAGCCACAGCAGCCAGGCAGAGCGCTGAAACAGAGAGAACAAGGTGTTTCATGCTTGCTAAAACTATCAATCTTAATGACGGTGTATTAGCGAAAAGGAGCATGATGAGGAAGCTGCTCATTTGAAACTCCAGTGACGAATGCTTGCAGGTTTTAATCCATCTGTTTGTAGGCTAGAAAGATATATTCACGCGAAGCCGGGCTACAGTGGTGTAGAGGTTAGGAGGGGCGATGTAGCTATTCGAAAGGTGGTAGTTATTATAGGAAATACGTACCAACGGTGATGCATTTTAGACGTTATTGTGTAGGGTTTGCCAGTGATTCGGAGTACATATTTATTGATGCGGATAAGTCGTGCTCTATGCAAGCTGTAAGAATGAAGGTTATGGATGGAAAAGCGTACAGAGCATCTTAGTTCATTGATATTCGCGTCATGATTTTCGCACTGTTACGTAAATCTGAGTGCCACGTACTATTCGTTAAGAGCCGATGTTAATGCAGTGAGTAGGCAAGCGAAAAATGTTTTGAAACTCCACCGGTCTCTCTTTCGTGTAAGTTACTTCCGTTTCTACAGCTTCCAAACAATCATTCGCAATATGTATTACAAGGCGTTTTCTCTCACGTTTCCAAGACGTGGGATGTAATTGAATATAATTTTGAACGCGGTCAGGGCAGAGTTTCTCTGAAGAAATAAATGAAGGTGAAAATCAGAATGTGCAACCTCTCGGCGATACTTTTTTGTTTGGTTTTGCGCACTGTGGCATATGTATAATCCAAGGACATGTGGAATGTAATCTTTTTACATAGAGAAGTAGGGTTAAAGCAGAAAGTGCGCAGTTCCATTAAAAATACTCGTTTCAATTCCACAACCGTTCGTCTCGCAAAATCATGTAATGTAATGTTTGCACCACTTGCAGTTACAATGTATTCGTTTCGGGTGTGGCACGTGGGATATGCGATTTCATCTTCATTTTATGTGAAAATAAGCCATCGTTGCCCGCAGTTACATGTGTTCATGATTTGGTTTAATGTGTACTCGGTTACGTGAGTATCGGGCGTAGAAAATGATAGGCAAGAGTGTGTGTGCGTGTGTCATTCTGCTGCGGACGTTACTTTTAAACATTCGGGCGCGGCTAGGCTTGCTCAGGGTGATGGCTTGCTACATGTGAATTTTAGTTGATGTATTGTGCAGTGATACGCATTCGTTACTACAGTGAAGGTGTGTGTTTTCAATTATTGCGTGATAGCAATGTTACGTCATCATAGCGTGCAATGTGTTCGGTGTTGCAATCATGTTAACAGCTGATAGGAGCATAATCGTCTGACGTTTTAATTCGAGCCAAGGAACCTGAATATTAGGCGTAGGATTAGTGAGAAAAGTTTGATACTTTCATTTCTTTGGATTAGGAAAGATTCGCATTCCCCGCGAATTTCAGGAAATGCAGTGTAATGAACGGATACTTGTGATAATCGGAGCTTTCGCGATTTCACTAGCATTGTCGCTCTTTGCATCGTTTTCAGCTCGCGTACGTGATTGTTACGCGAACGTTTCATTGCGTGGTTTCCATAGTTTCCAAGAAATGGGAAAAAGGCGCGGAATGTAATTCAATAAATATTCGAACGCGGTCAGGGCAGCGTATCACTGAAGAAATAAACGAAGGTGAAAATCAGAATGTGCAACCTCTCGGCAAAAAATTAGCACTCTCTATGGCATATGCATTCAACAAAGGTCGAGTGCTATGGTGTCTTTTCCTTATTACTTACAATTGTAGAAGTAATGAGGTCTTAAAGCAGAAAGTGCACAGTTTCAGTGAAAATACTCGTTTCAAATCCTCTACATTTCGACTCGCAAAATCATAGCAGTATTTAACTCGTAATGTTTGCACCACTTGCAGTCGACATGTATTCCTTTCGTGTGTGGCACGTAGGATATGACTGTGATGGAATTCATCTTATTATTATGTGAAAATTAGTACTCGTTTGCCCCGCAGTTGCATATATTCATGTTTTGGTGTAATGTGTACTCGATTAGTGGAGAAATGACAGTGTGCGTGGCATTCTGCTGTGGACGTGCAATGTTCATTCTTTCTTTTAATGATTCGGGCACAGGGTGATGGCTTGCTACATGGAATAATAGTAGATTTCGTGATGTAGTGCGCATTGTGCAGTGATACGCATTCGTTACCATAGTGAAGGTGTTTTCATTTATAGCGTGATAGAAATCATAGCATGCAATTATTTTGGAGTAGCGAGTGCAAACACGTGCCTTATTCTGTTCGTCTTTTTCACCTACAGATAGGTGCCTTGTCGAGAGAAACATTCAGTGTAGTGAATGCAATCATGTGATTCTTCATTTTACTAGCTTGCTATAATGTGTTGTTCCTAAATTCTCCTTGTCAGCAAAATTATTTATTTTTCCATTTTCTGCTACAATTGACGTCTTCCATCCTGATTTTTGTTGGTGAGGTTTGCTAGCATTACACATGAGAGTGGAGGGGGAACTTTGCTACTTAATTGCAATCATGTTATTTCGATGCAGATCCGCCGCTGCAGATCCGCCCACGGCGGCTCAGCGATCGGACGTGAAGACGGTCTGTCGTGTATGTAGATTAGTTTAAATGATGTGAATTATTTCTGAATCAAATGGTTGTAACAAAATGTTTTGTTTTTCAGATTCTTTCTCCCGTCTCTGCGTGCCGTTACGAGCTTGCAGAAAACGAGTGGTAAGTCCTATTTTACCACCGATTTGGTATTATATTCGAGCAGTTTGTGGCACCACTCTGAAATCTTTGCTTTCTTCACAGAGCAATTGCAGAACGGCCCCCACTGAGAGAATATCGGCTTTTTACGTGCGGTACGTATTTATTCGTCACTCTCAGAAATTGAATTTCGCGCTATTGAGAATGGTTCGTGTTGTGAGCGTGTGTTTCTAGTGCAGTGGCCAGCTTTAGTCAAGTACGAAAAGCAGTGTTTTTAAATGTGTGCTCGGAAATGTGAATAATTGTTGATTTCGTGTTCTAGTGCAGTGAAATTCATTAGTTATCAGATGTAAGGCGTTGTTATTTCAAGCGTAATAGAAACGAAAGGATATCGTTGCAATATAAAATATTCAGCGTAGTGCTGTGAGTGATTCATCATTTTATCAGCTGATAGGTGCATTTTGACCAGCTTGTCAGGAGATGAT
>CAXIVR010000457.1:0-10735 GCA_964035755.1 Teleogryllus oceanicus | reverse complement strand
AAAACCAAAAAAAGGGGAGGGCGGGATAATTTCAAGTAAAGAAACCCAAATGTTCCCAGTCTGCGCCCTAAAGAAACAAAAGGCTCTTTTTTAAAGGACAAATCAACTAAGGGGGGGTCGGATGAGGAAGCTCAGCTGCGGTGTGGGTCAATTGTTAAGTCGGATCAAAAAATTGTGAATCAGGAAAAAATTAAAACAATTTGGTTATATTCGGGAACAAATTTTGGGGTGCGTTGGTTGGCCAATGAATTAATTTATTAAAAAACCGACGTCAAAAGGCTGAGTTAAAACCAAAGGAAAAAGGGATTTGGAACAAGAGCAAAAATTAATTAAATTTTGATCCCCAGGACCAATTTTATAGCAATTCGTGGTCGCTAATTTGCAGCAAAGGGTATAATTTCAAACACCCCCTTTTTAAATTCAATTGAAAAATTTTAAGAGGCAGAATTGCAAAAAAACGAAAAAACGATGGTTTTCTAAAACAAAAACACAGACAACTATTCAAATAACCTTCCCTGGGTAAACATAGTTCCTAAATAATTGGTTTTTTAAAAAAATTCCCTTGATTTAAAAAAAGGCCACCAGCATGCTTTTTAAAAGGGGAAAATCAAAAACTCCTCAAAAACTATTTTGATCAAATGGGCATTTTTATTTATTATATTATATATATTATATTTCGACCCCAATTCCCGTGCTTAAATTCCCGGGTAGCTCGGTGACGGTAGAGCCTGAAATTTGGTCGGGACGGACGTGGCTACGTGACGAGGGCAATTGAAAAAATTTCAAAAAATTAAAATTTAATGAAATTAAAAATGAAATTGCTTTTTATCTACTCATTTTTTAAACCGTTTTTTTTTTAAACTTTAAAAATAATACGTCAAAACTTAAAAAAAATAAAACAAAAAAAGTGGTAAAAAATGAAAAAAGGGAAAGGGGCCGATTCGAAAGTTGCCAAAAAGGTAGCCGAAAGGGGGTTTTGTTTTTTTGTCGTGGCCGACGATTGTCCCCGCTGCGGCGGAGGACGCGTGGGTGGGGGCCCCAAAAAGGGAAAAGCTGGGGCCCCCTTTTTTCTGGACGGGGCCCTTTAGGGGCGGAGGGGGATTCCCCCCCGCAGCCCGCTCCCCTTCAAAAATAAAACGACATCCGGACTCGGCGGAGGGTACACAGATCGTAACAATCTTTTGTCCGTAATTCGTACCGGCGCGGGCGTAAAAAAAGGGGAGAACAAATAACTTCTGATAAAATTTTTTCTAATCTTTAACCCCGGGGGCGTAATCCCCAAAAACCCCCTTTAATCATACTCGCCCCTCCTGCGCCTCACAACTGGATGACCCCGCGTCCCCCCCCGTAAAAATGACGTCCCCCCCTGTGTCCCCCGACTTGGGCGTCCCCGCCCTCTGCCCAAAGACCCCCCGCTTTTTCTCTGCCCTCGGCGTCTCAGCGCCCAAAACCCTTTCCCCCCAATTTCCATGAATTTTCGGAGTTTCTCAAAAATTTTGGGAAAAATTTTGTTACGGGCCCAAAAGTTACTCCCCAAATACCTTATTGCCCCAATCAGATTACGCGTCTTGTCGGTAATTTTGGGGGAATTTTCCAAAACGCTCTCCCCCGCACATTTAAACAAACACGGAGCGGTGGGCCCCTTTCCCGCGTGGAGCCTGGTCGGTGGCCCCTGGGGGGGTTTTCGGGGGCGTTATCTAAACACCACCCCCCTCGGCGACGCAAAAGGACGGCGTAGATGGGGGCAAGTATTTAGGTTCCCCCCGGTTGGGGCCCCACGCTTCTGAACAGAATAAAAAATAAATGTATTTATTTTTAATCCAAATTGGGGTTCGTCTTTCCCCCCCCTTGGGATAGAGATAAAATCGGATTTAAATTTTTAATTTTTTAAAAAATTAAAATTTTATCTCGTTAAAAAAAAAAAAAAAAACGTTGGCAGATAGGGAAAAACCAAAGAAAAAAAAAATGAATCAAAAAAACTTTAAATATTCAAAAAAAAAAATTTTAAACCCCTTTTACTTAAATAAAAGAAAAAAAGAACTATTAACTACTTTTTAAATTAAGAATAAAATAATTAAATCAAAATTCTTAATTTTTTCTCAGCAACACAAAGACCAAAACTGTGGGGGAACCCCAAAAAACCCAAAGGGGTTGGGTCAAGTTGTCAATCAGTGGTTTAAAAAAAATCTGAATATTTAACCTTTAAATGGTCAAATTAAAAAATTGACCCCCTTGCTGGGCCCCCACCAAAGTTTCTTTTAAGGGGCAAAATTTGGGGCCCGGGAAATCGTTTCAAAAATTAAATGGTCCGTAAATGGGAAAAAGGAATAACCCAACCCGGGCTGATCACTAACCTGGGGGTCCAAAACCCGTCACCCATGAAAGTGGTAGGGTTTTTTAAGGGGGTTTCCCCCTTTTTGGCTTTCCCAGTGTATTATCAATATAATCCTGCAACGGTTTAATTGGGGACCCGGGCCCCCTTGCCAAGGGGCCCCAAAAAAGGGAAAAGGGTGTTTGGGTTTTTTTAAATGCGCCCCCCATACGGCGTCATCCCAAAATAGAATCATGTTCTATAAATTAATCCAGCTTAAATGTTACTAATTGGAGAGTTTTTTTATGATTTTGGGGGATGGCCCCGGAATAAACGTAAATTTCCCCATGCCCCTCCCACTAAAGGTTAGATTGAGGAGTCTGATGGAGGAAAAATAACAGAGACTTTTTCATTTTCAGTGTTTGTTTAAAAACTTTCCCGGTAAATTGGAGGCATGATCGTTAAAATTTTTTCTGGTAAGACCCTGCAGTCTGAAAGAAATCCCGGATCAATCGTTTTAAAAAATTTTTGGGCAGAGGTCCGTTATCGGATGGGTTTTAAAAAATTTTAAAAAGGGAATCAATGATTACGGGGGATGTTTTTGCCGTCCCTCGCAGTAGGTAACGGCCCGGTACAGATAAAACAGGAATTCTTTTTGGGGGCTGATGCGATAACGTTTTGCATCGGGCCTTCATAATCCTATTAGGATATTTAGTCTTCTGCCCGGGGGCCACATTTCGAGACCGTGGCTCGTTTGTCTCGCCATCCCTTTTCCCAAATTATCAAAAGTTAAATCTTTTGGATCTTACCAGAAATCCCGTGTTTTTGGTGAACGGGGGTTTTAATTTGTCAGTAATTTCTGTGGGTACCCAAATACGATACTCATCTGGTTTTTTTGGTTCGGAACATAAAAAAATTTGGTTTAACTAAGCCAGGATTTTATTTAACTTTTCGAAAAGGGGGTCATTTTGATCTAAAACTGAAAAAATAGTTTTGCTTTAAAAAACCCAATCTTTTTTCCCTTAACCTTTGAAGATTCCTAGGCTGCTTTTCCCGGAATAGGGCCACTTTTAAAATTTAAAGGGGGCATTAAAAAAATCCTGTTTCATTCTAATTTCTGATTTGATGCGTAGGGAAAACCGATTTAAAAAAATCTGAAAAGGGATTATTAATTCCTGGACAAGGCCGGATTTAAAAGTCAATTGTTGTGAAACCCCGAACAATCTGCGGGTGCGGGCTTTTTAAGAAAATTCCTTTATGGTCCGTGATAAAAAAAATTTCCCTCCCAATTTAAAGCATTTTCTTAAAGCCCATACAATTGATAAACCTCTTTCTCTGTAATTGAGTATTGAAAATTATAGCCCTTAAATTTTCCTGCTAGCCCCCAACAATTTTATGCCCTGGATCATTTTTATCAGGCTGTGATAAAACACACCCAATGCCTCTTGGAGCTGCCCAGTCTGCAAAAAATGGTTTGGGAAAAGCCCAGGGGTTTAAATGGCCTGGCATTTAAATTTTTTTTGAATGTCTTTCATGCCCCATCTGCCCAGTCCATTTCGTTCCTTTTCTCAATGGGTTTTTACGGAGGTGCCAAGCCCCAACCTGGAAATAAATCTAGTTTGGGAAGACGCAAAATGCCAAAAAAAATCCTTTTAATTGCTTCTTTTTGTGGGCGTGAAATTGGTCTATTTTGACCTTCTCGGGGCCAATTAAACCCCCTCTGTGCTAACGGGTAACCCAAAATGAAATTTCGGGCGTATAATTGTTGATTTATTAAGATTAAATTTCATGGGTGTCCCCGCCAAAATTTCCCAATAACTGTTCTAAATGAGGGGAGATTTTCCCGGGAAAATTTTGTGATAAAATTCAATATCGTCGATATAAAAGACGAATTTTTTGTTTTTCCGCCTAATTTCTCATCGAGACAACGAAAAAAGGCTGTCCCTTTTCCCGGGGAAAAAGGCATTTTTTTCCAGACGTACGTAAACCCCGTTGTACAAAAATCCCGTAATTTTTCTGTCGTCTGGGGGGAATTAAAAATTTCCAATACGACCCAAAATCTAAAGGAAAAAATCTTTGTTTTTTTAAAATTTTCCCATAAAATTTCTAGTGTTCTGAGGTGCCTGGTTTTCGGGGGTTAACCTCGTTGATCCGTCAAAACACTAAAAAAATTCCTTCCCCCCTTTTTTTTTAAACCACTCTAGGAAAATGGCTGTTACAGATCTTTCCCTTTAAACCCTCCCTTTTTTTCAATTTGATCTATTTCCCCCTCATCGACGTGTGGGGGATTTTTTCTTTTAAAAAGGTGAATCATCGGACCGTTGAAAGAAAAAAGTTTTTAATAGGACGTAAAAGGAGATAAAAAACATTTACATATTTGAAAGCATTTTTTGCAGCTGGGACGTTCGTGGTCAGAAAAGCTTATGGGCACACGGCTTTAAAACCACGTACCCCCATACTCCGGCCCAAAAACCCGTTTCCTTTTTGTCACCCTGTCGTCCTTGATTTTTTCCCTTTTTTCCTAAAGTTTAGTTTCCTTAGAAAAACCCATTTCCATTTTTTTCCCGTAAAATCAACCCCGTATTGCTAATTCAGATCCTCTATGATCAAACATGGCACATCAAATAAAATTTCCCCCTTTTTAAAAAAACAAAGCCTGCATAGTAATTGGTTTTTTTTTTCTTTTCTCCCAAAAACAAAACATTTTTAAAAGTGGGCAGGTTGGTTTTGGGGAAAGCGCCCCGCTTAATAGTTTTGGTAGAACTTCCTAGTTTCCCGGTTTCCGCCATGTCATCAAAACTTGAACACTAAAATTTTCAAAGAAACTCCACAACCGGGCTTTTTTCGCTCGTTCTCTGACAGGTTCATTTTAAGGGCGTTTAGGGGCAAAAAAGGGATAATTGGGACAAGGGATTGAATATTGGATTCTGAGATAAAATTTGTTTTGGAATTTAAAACCCAGAAAGCCCAAAATTTCTAGTTTGAGGACTCGGTCTTATGGAATCTGATGTCCCCTTTCCCACCGGGGTTATTATTACGGGCATTTGAGTTTGGTTGGGGCGGAGTTGTTCCCCCCCTTCCTCTGACCCCGATCATCCCGGGGCCCCGATTGCCTGTTCCCATTATCTTCCCCGGGGGAAAACCTTTATTTGGGCCCCAATTTTTCATAAGGGTTTTTCCGGGTTTTATCAAATTGCGCCAGCAATTCTTGAAAAAGATGAATTTTCAAATCGTACACTGTTAATAAGGTTTTGCATCGTAAAAGGGAAATTGCGGTTAGGGGCCAGATAATCCAAACATCTGTCGTCGGGTCACAAGTTTAATAGCCGAAATTTTTTCCCTGGCGTAATCTAAATATGATTGGTTTCTTCGCTTTTCCCCCCTCTCGGGAATTTTTTTCTCAACTCCAAAAATCCTTCTCTCCCCAAATGGAAAACGAGTTCGGAAACCCCCGTAAGTCTGCGGGAAAAAAGGAACGCAGTGAGCCGGGGTTTCGGGGTTACCCCCTAAAAATTCCCCATAAATCTTGGTTTTAAGTGAGGCGGTACCCCTTTTTCAAATTCAAAATAATTTTCCCGGGGTCCAAAAAAATTTTGGGTTTTCGTCCGATTTTAAAACAAAAAAATTTGAGGGGCCCCCGAAAATTTTAAAAACCCGAACCAGCAGACGCGTTCCCTTGGATGATTTACTTTTTGTCCTTTTTTTACCAGATTAATCACATTTTTTTCTATTTTTTTTTTAGTTTAGTTTCCCCTTTCCCCGAAACTTTCCCCTCCCATCACCTATCTTTTTAATTTTCTCCCTTTCGTTGGAATTTTTCTCTTGAGTGAAATTTTTTTTCCAACCAGTGAATTTTCCGTTCATTTCGGCCTAAACCCCGGAATGTTTCCCTTTACTGACCAACACGCCCCTTTTTTTATTGTCATGCTCTAATTTCTGGGGAATTTCAGACTGTGGTTTTAAATTTTCTTTTGTTTCGGTCCTTGAATTCCCAACCCCGACCTTTGCTTCCAAAAAGGGGTTCTCAATTTTTCCCACCTACCCCCAGTTGATTTTTTTAGTGATCGTTTCCTTTTGAACCCCTTTTAATTTTCAATTTTGGGGTTGGTTATCTAAAAAGTTATCTAATCTATCAAAACTTTCCCGAACTTTTCTGTGGTTTTAAAACGCAAATTAATTTTTCGTCCATTTCCCCCTACTTTCCCCCAAAACTGGTTCTTTAATTCGATTTTTTAAAATTTTTATAATTTCTGTTTTTTTCGTTAGAACTCGCATGAGATCCCGGGGATTTTTATGCGCAGACTGGGCCCCCGACTGTTCCCCCCCCGTCAACACCGGTTTCCAGCATTTTGAATAACATGCGATTTCACAGTTTTCTTGAAACGCGCCCATTTTTTCCCCAAAAAAGACAAAAAAAGTAACCCACAAACAGAAAACCAAAACCAACTGTTTTCAAACAGTCCACAAAAATTAACCTCGTAGCAACGTCCTTCCATCCATTTCTTGCTTAATATTATAAAAAAATTTAAAATTTTAAATTTTTCGGAGCAATAAAATTTAAATTTAAAAATAAAAATATTTATTTTAAGACAAATTAAATTTTTAAGGGGGTTTTAGGGGGATCAAAAATACTAAATTAGGGCCCCCCTTGGGAAAGAGGGGACGCCCCCCAAATTTCCTTTTGTAATTTGCCGGCTAAACTCAGGTGACTTTGAGCCTGAAATTTAGGTCGGGGCGGACGTGGCTACGTGACGAAAGGGCAATTGGGAAAAAAAGTTTAAAGACAAAAAAAAGTAAATTTAATGGGAAAATTAAAAAAGATAAATTGACATTTTTTATCTGAGCTCAGTTTTTTTTAAAACCCTTTTTTTTTTCATGCAATCAAAACTAAAAGATCAAATTACAAAAAATAAAAACAAAAAAAGAGATGCGCTAACAAATAAAAAGAAAAAGGGGGGGCCCAAAGGGGGCCTGCACCTTCTGGGAAAGTTGACAACAGTCCCGGTTTTAAACCCCGAAGGGCGTAATGAATGTTTTTTTTGTCTGTCGGAGCTCGACAAAAATTAGAATCACCGCTGCGGCAGGAGGACCCCTGGGGTGAACGGGCCCCCAAAGGCAAACGCTGGGCCCCTTTTTTTACGGACGCCCTTTTGGGGCGGAGGGGGGAAATTCCCCCTCGGCCCGCTCCCTTTAAAGAGAGAAATTAACCACGACATCGCTGGGACGTCGGGTAGCGGGGACGACAGATCGGGGACGACAGATGTAATTTTCGTAATCGCGTAACTTGCGTCCCGGGGCGGGGGTAAAAGGCAGAGAAAAAAATAACATTACTGGGAAAAATTTTTTTTTCTCAATGTGAAAGCGGTGCGATAATACCACAAATCGCACTCTAATCCCCTCTTTGCGCTATCCGGCGCCTCACCTCGGTGACCCCGCTCCCCCCCCGTACAAAAATGACGTCCCCGCCTCTGTGTCCCACGGGCTTGGGGGTCCCCCGCCCCCCTGTCCAAAAAACCTCCCCCTTCTCTCTCCCTCAGGGGTCCAGCCCCAACCTTTTCCCCCCAAATTTTCCGAATGTTCGAAATTTCTGAAATTTTGGGAAAACGTGTTGTTACTGGCCGAAAGTTACTCGCCGAAAATAATATTCTCCCAAACAGATTACGCGTCTTGGGCGGTAATTTTGATGGAATTTTTTTGGAACCCCTCTCTCGCACTTTTCCCGTAAACAAACACGGGGCGGTCGCCGGGGCCGCCCGCGTGGGGCCTGGTCGGGGGTCCCTGGGGGGTTTTCCGGGGGCGTTATTTAAACACCCCCTTGCTCGGGGACGCTAAGGGCCGTAGATTGGGGGCGAAGTATTTTGGTCCCCGGTTGGGGCGCACCTTCTGAACAGTAATAACAAAAAAAATGTATTTATTTTTTAAACCTTTTTCGGGTTTTCACAAAAAATATATATATATATATATATATATATATATATATATATAAAGGAAAATTAAGTTTTGTTAAGATTTTAATAATTTCAAATAGTATAATAAGGGTAAATCGAAAATTCGCGGGGAAATCAAAAAGTAGAAAAAGGAAATGTTATGTGGGTAGGGGTTTTTCTTGTGTCGTTATTGTTTGTTATCGTGTGTTGCTATAGAAATGTTCTATGTATTTCTGTTCAAAGCAGAAGAAAAGCTAATTATAACGTTTTGTTTATGTGAAGAAAGGGTGTTATTATTTTCGTAAAGGTAAAGAGAATTCTGAATCAAATTGTTAATTAACGTAAATATTCATTGTAACTTTTCGCCGCCGTGACTCATAAAGATGGTCCTGTCGACCCATGGAATAAATTTTCTCACTACGTATATTGTTGGCGAACGAATAAGGTATTATTGGTTGGAATAAAAAAATAGATTGTATAAATAAATAAAATTTCGAAGTAAAAGAAATTAGATGTTAATAATAAATAAATACCCAGTTAGTACAAGGAAAATACGTTGGGTGGCATGCAAACGTGGGGCTAAGTGATGAGATAAAAGTAATATAATTAATATTTTTAACATTATTACGCGTTTGATCGAAATAATGAATAAATACGTAGAGTTCGTCAAAAGGAAAATTCGTCAGAAAAGACACATTGTTTTGTTGTCAAAGTCAACAAGAAGATTATTATTTGGTTATATGATCACGAATGGACCAAGATGATAGTCACATATAGGTCCCAGAAGAGAGGAGCAGCCTGAATCCCTGATTTAATTGGGGCTCTGGATACTTTTTCATCGAAAAAAGTACATTTATTTTCAATTCAAATTAATCGCCATTAGTTATTTCTAATTGCCATGAGAACTAATCAAATTTAGTGGAAACACCCTAAAAGATAATGCTTAAATATATAAATAAAACTAATATATAAAACTAATATGCAAGAGCCATGGGCAAATGTCAGAAGAGAGAGACTGCAAATGTCAGAAGAATTTGCAGAACGCAAAATCATTTACACCAGTAAAAGGAAATACAACTTCATGAGAAAATTATAGGACAATTACCCATGCTGTCAGTGTTCTCACCACAATCGAAAACCGAATAAAATATAAAATTAAACACAATGTGGATGAAGATCAATTCGGATTTAGGTTAGAAGAGGTACAGAGAAGCTATTAGTGCCTTCAAACCATCGTAAACAGAAGAATGGTTATCAACAGGGTCACATATGTAGATCTATAAACATTGAAAAACCTTTTGACAAGGTTCCTGAAAATACTATTTCAGATCATGAAAGATGTACATCCAAACTGGAATAACTGAAGAATTATGCTGCATTTCTGTAAAAGAAGTACGCAAGAACAACTATTATTAACCAAAGACCAAGCGAAAATCAGTAATGGGTAAGTTAAGAATGCTCTCGTTTACTCCATTTATTCAATCTTTATAGAAGAAACAATCAAACACTTTGAAGAAAAAACAGGAATAAAATTTAATGTTTAAATACAACGATTAAGATATGCTGATGATGGAGCAATCCACCTAATTCGAGAAAAGATTTACAGAAAATAGTCTTGCAAGAATTCAGCAAAGGTTCCTAATTAAAATTAACATAAAGAAATCAAAATTCCTAATATTTGAAAATGAGATAAACTACAAAACAAATAAAATAATATTAGATACAATAGAAATAGCACAAATACAGAATTTTGTTATTTAGGCTGCACTTTTACTGAAGACAATAAAAGCACAACAGAAATAAGAAAGCTAATTACACTAACAAGGAGGTCGTTCCAAAATAAGATAACCTAAATTACCAAATAATAACCCAAATACTAACCTAAATTTGGGTATTAGACAGAAATGTTTGAAAAGTTATATTTGGAGTGCACTATTGCACGGATGTGCAGGATGGATACTTTACAAACGGACAGGTATCGTTTGAAAGCTTATGAGATGTGATTATAGAAAAATATTGAAGGTTTCTGACAGAACGAATTTTCTATACTATTTACAAATAGTGAAGGTGAAGAGAACCCTGCTAAAAACCATTTGGGTAAGGTAAACAAAATTCTTTACACCCACTTTCAGACATAACGATTTCTTAAGCAAACTTTCGGACTGTGAAATAGTTAGGAACAGAGGAAGAGGTAGACTTAGAACGAAAACTTTAGAACTTGCAACCAATCCCGAGTTTAGAAACTATGTAGAGATGAGAGGACAGCTGAGGGCAGAAAATGTCGTGGTGGTAGCAGGAACTTTTGTCTTTTTTGAGAAATGAATTATGCTTATTTACAGGGCCCAACGTTTGTGTGTAATAAGGGGACCACGCAGATATATAGCCCTAGGCCCCTTGTTTTCTCTGGGAAACCTCCTTCAAACTTAATACATTTTAACTGCGGTTTGAATGCGGGAACATCAAAAAGGGGATTTGAAGAACGCAAATTAAAAGATTG